>OX101785.1:37754549-38012049 GCA_944452715.1 Ophion slaviceki | reverse complement strand
TTTTCATAATTTTTCCGGCTATGGTGCACAGCTCATCATCGAGGAACTAGCCACAACATTCGAGGGGAAAACCAATGTGCTGCCCACAACTAAAGAGGAATACAGTTCTTTTACAAAAACATTTCGAACGGCAGACAAGTCACATTCGATTCAATTACGCTTCGTCGATGCATACAAATTTCTCAATGCCAGTCTGGATGAACTGGCCTCATTTTTGACAATGGACAAACTAAAAATTTTACGTTCGCAATTTCGTGACATAACGAGCGATAGTTTCATCCTATTAACTCGAAAGGGCGTCTTCCCCAATGATTATATCGATAGTGTAAACCGATGGAAAGACTATCACCTACCACCACGAGACGCATTCTACAGTACTTTGACTGGTGACATTGTAAGTAAGAACGAATACGCTCACGCCAAAAATGTATGGGAATGGTTTTCTATTCAAACGTTAGGTGAATATAGTGACTTGTATTTGGAGACCGAAGTTTTGTTGCTGGCCGACGTTTTTGAGAACTTTCGCAATAGTTGTATGGAGAGTTACAGGCTCGACCCCGCTTATTACTATACTCTCCCCGGCTACACATGGGATGCAATGTTGAAACATACATGCGTTAACTTCGAATTGTTCACCGACATTGACATGGTATTATTTGTTGAACGGGGTATACGCGGTGGCCTGAGTCAGTGCTCAAATAGGTATGCGCGCGCCAATAACAAATACATGGAATCATTCGATCCATCAAGTACATCATACTTGATGTATTTCGATGTGAATAATTCGTATAGATGGACAATGTGTCAACCATTGCCCTATGCTGATTTTCGATGGGTCGATGAGTTGTCGACATTCGATTTCCCATCGAATCGGGAATGCCTACACGATGCCTACCGGAATGTCTACACGATGCACACACGGACTTACCGTTTTGTTCAACACATGGTAAACTACCTGATGGACAATACGAAAAACTCCTTGCAACAGTGCACAACAAGGAACGGTATGTTATTCATTATCGCAATCTGCAGCAGTGTGTACGGCACGGTCTCAAAATCACAAAAATTCATAGAATACTCCAATTCTCCCAATCGTCCTGGCTACGAACATATATCGAGCTGAACGCGCAGTTCCGAACCCAAGCAAAGAATAATTTTGAAAAAAAATCTCTATAAATTGATGAATAACGCGGTGTTTGGGAAAACAATAGAAAATGCGCGCAATCACGTAGACGTCAAGATTTTAACACGGTGGGAGGACAGGTACGGTGCAGAGGCAATGATTGCAAAACCAAATTTTCAAAGCCTGAGTGTTTTTTCAGAACACCTTATTCCTGTTGAATTACGCAAGCTCGAGATGAAATTCAATAAACCAATATTTGTGGGTATGTGCATACTCGACATATCGAAGACATGCTTATATGACTTTCATCATGAGTACATGGTGCCTCTGTATAAAGAAAAATGTACAGTGTTGTACACCGATACGGATAGTCTAATATTCAACATTGAGTGTGAGGATGTGTATGACTACACGAAGCGTAATATCCATCGTTTCGATACGAGCGAGAACCCGGCGAGCAATGGGTATGATTTACCGCTTGTCAACAAAAATTATCCCGGACTTATGAAAGACGAAAATAATGGTCGGATAATGACGGAATTTGTCGGGCTTAGAGGAAAAATGTATGCCATGCGCGGAATCGTATGCACCAACTGCGGTGGACCGCTACATAAAATTGTCACGCGCAACATGTGTCCAACCTGTTTGAACGTATGCAGGGCTGATGTTGAGTATTATCTTTTTACTTTGGTATCATTCTAAATATCATTGTGTTTGATAGATTGATAAGAAAGATGCATGTTTTATTTGTTTCAGAATGACTACCGTTGCGGATATTTAAAATAAAAGAAAAAAATAAAAAACAGACACACACACCACCACCACCACCAAAGGTTTAATGCCTAGCATACACTATGATTATGTAATTGTTTAATTTTATTATTAATAAACTATTGTTTTATTTGCCTTCAATTCATATTTACTTTGCGGATCAGCGTTCCTGTCGTGAAGTTTGGTGATGGATATTGTGATGTCGAGAAATGACAAGAGTTTTAATTGTGGTAACCTTTTTATTTCACGGTTTACAAAACAGTCTGCCAGTCCGGCTTCGAAGCGCGGTCGTGGCCCGAGAGACGCAGTTGACACCAGAAGTTGAACAACGAAGGTTAAGGATGTATGGCAACTAAGTCATTTACTACTGTTCGAATTGAAACTCACTGATATTGTAAAGGAAAATATCGAGAACTTTTTGAGATTAAAAAAACAAAATTTGCCCACGTGAATGCTGAAATAAACGAATTCAAAGTTGGGTCATTTAACACGGGGAACATAGGACTGTACGTCCAAAATTCCCTTTACATTGGCAAAAAAGGTATTTCCGGAGTACTCTTTTGTAAAAAAAATTTTTGTGCGGTATCGCTGTAATATGCATGATACGGTAAAAATAAAAAATCGACATGTGCCCATATATTTTGCGAGATATTGCGAGTTAAATGGGACCGTTTTCGTATTTCTTTAGCTCGTATGTCGTAACCACGACAACGTCAGGGAAAACATACATCAAATCAACAACTAAATTTGCAGTTAAAAATTGAAAATTCTTCTTTCTGTAGCGCATGTTTTACTTTGAGCTGTGGTAAATCTCCTTTTTAGCTTTAATGAATATTACAATTATTTTATTTAGTCTTTAAATGCGATTTTTGCAAATTGCATAATCAGTTCTGTAACGACTCTGCAGGAGCTGCCATACATCCTTAACAGCTCTGCACTGGGACAGAGTCACGAATTGAATGCCGCGAGTGTATCGCGGGAGGTGTTTTTAAAGGGTCGAACGGTGGGAAAATGGTCGTGGTGGGGAAGAATTTGGGAAGGGTCTGGAAAGTTCGGCGGAAAAATAGGCACACGGGTGACTAAGTTCCAGGAAAGGCAGGCGGCTGATTAGGCGGGGCGATTAGAAGAGGACTCTGGAACCTTCGGCGGAGGATGGACTTCGGAGTTGTGTGACTGCATTCCGGGAAAGGCGGTTGTTTGGTTAGGTGCAGAGTGCATGGGAAACTAGCGATAAAAAGGGTCGCGGGAAAGGAATTTGGGAAAAGTCACGTACGCCACGCAGCTGGCGGGATTACCATGCAGGCAATAATAAATGCATTTTGGGACTCGGGAGAATGGAGCGCGGCGTCGAGCGGAGCCGCGGGACAGGAAGCGATAAATTAGGCACGCAGGCCCGTGAGTCAGAGGTATAGAGAGCAAAGGAGATGGGAAAAAATAGGTAGTGGACAGGGACTCGTTACACCTCCCCCCTTATTTTAGAAAATCCATATAGCGGTAAATGGATTTTCTACGCCTTAGGATAGTGCGGATTACGTCTAGTGGAGTGTCTTACAGTTGAACGGGTATCGAGAGGTCGACTTAAATTGGCTGAAGCTATGAGTTCATCTGGCGGATAGCGGGACTCGTAGTTGACATTATCGGTGGTGTTCGTGTGGAAACAATTGTTGTACACATTAATGCAGGGTGAGAATGTACAGGCGAAAAATCTCATTATCAGATTACCTAGACATGTACATAGACCTATCTTACAGGCTAACATTAGAACTACAATACAAATACATGCATAACCAAGGTATTTCAGTCCATCGTACGCGGTTTCGAATAGGGTCTTGTTGCGTCGGTGGCGTCCAATCTTTTCGGCTTCTTCTGATATTTCGTCCAATGTCTGTCCGAGAACTTTCAGTTGTGTTACGTCAACATGTGTGGGTTTCCCTAAAGTAGTCAGTTGTAGATCGTCCAGAGATACGGAGTGATTGCTCAAGAGGTCATCGAGTTTGGGTGTCTTGATCGTTTTGTTTACGATTACGCCGGTAGTTTGTGTGAGTTTTTCTTCAAGTCTGGGTCTAATTACAATGTGGTCCGTCTGTCCGAGGCAATTTCCGGAGAGCGTTATTCTATGAGTTCCGCGTAGGGTGGTTTGACGAATTTTATGGTCGTCGCAGACAATATGGAGAATTTCGGGAGTGGGTGAGGTAACAATCCATGAGTTGCCATTTTTTAGTTGAATCCATAAGGATTTCGCTAGGTTAATGAACAATATTTGACATTGTGAGTCGGGGATGTCGGACGGTGTTTGTAATATGACGGCTTCGCAGCTATTGGGGTTGTTAATTGTGTAGTCGGGGTTCTGCCGTTTACACAGTAGTTTCGGACCTAGCGATTTACACCGGGAGAGGTCGTTCTCGTTGCTAGGTGTGAACAAAGTTTTCATGTTATTAACAACAACTATTGTGTCGGGTGGATTCAGGTAGTAGAACGAATCGCCGGACGCTTTCTGTTGAAGAATGGGTATGAGGCGGTACGCATGCAATACACTATTTTCAACTACAGGAACTTTAATAACATAAGCGAAGCGGTTGTTTACAATCATGACGCTTATCTCACTAATTTCTATTATGGCGGCAAAGGCAGATTCCTTTAACGGTACTGGGGGTGTGTCACTAGAAATCGTTTTTTCTCGAATATTGCGGAGGGCTGTAATCAAATCTGTAGGGCTGAGAATTTGCGGGTGCACAATTCCTTGCTTACCGTCATTTACTGCGTTTAAGACGTTGTTGAGATTTTCGCTATATTCGTCGATGATTGTTTCTAGAAGTGCTACTTGTGAACTAATAATGATGTCCCGAGTGTTGTTTGCTATCCGGTAAGCTACGTTGTAAAATGCATTATGCAAGTGATTAGTTTCGTTACGTAAATTTTCTATGACTTCCGAAAGGGTCGAAATTACAGCTTTACCGATGGTAGTTTGGTTACGAATCAATGCAGCTAGTTTCGTGTTGTCTTCATGAATCTTATCGATCTCGTTATTATAATATTCAGCGTCTGAATTCCCCAGTGTACCGAATAGAATTTTGCTGATATCGCCAATAAAATTGAACACTCCTCTTTTAAGGCGCGGGGTGTAGTTAATTATGTTCATTAAACGGACTGTACGGTCTTCGATGCGGAGCAATCTATTTCGTACAGTTTCTATTGTAATAGATTCGAGACACCTCGTCTTGCCTTGAGTAGCGTTACATACTATTGACAGTTTGTTAGCGATGCTGAACAGTTCGTCTCGTTGCACGTTGATCTCGGTGAGGTCGACGTAGTTGACCACGGTCCAGGTCTTGTGGAACATTACCACGTCGCCCAGATGTTCCATATAGACTGGTCCAGAGATTGGCTCCACTTGAAAAACTTCATTGGCCAGGCAACTAGACGCGAGCAACAATAGAAACGCCAACATCTTGTCCCTAAACATAAAAGCAATTAGTTTCTGAAATATGGCTTAAGCTTATTTACATGGATTAATTTTGTTCTATTTCTAAGCAGAATCTCGTAATTAACATCGGACGTCCGTTCGAGTATTATCGCGGGGCCTTTCCACTTTGGAGCCAGCGGGGATTTATCTCGTTCCCGGGCAACGAGAACTTCGTCACCCTTGTTGAAGATGGGAGCAGGTCGATGGATGTGAGCGTCTTGGTCGGCTTTGTAACGCTGCTTCGCTGCAACTAGGTCGTCACGTCCTTTCTTCAGAATTCGTTCGTGGTCCGCGCGTAGTCCCTCGAAGTATTCGTCGATGCTAGCATTCGTTCGATGAATGGGAATGCTGTTCGGGACGTTCGGTTTCCGTCCGAACTGCATCTCAAAAGGTGTGAGTCCGATGCCTTCTTGTTTCGCCGTGTTGTAAGCCATGGAGACGAATTTTAATTTCTTGTCCCAATCTTCGCGGTGGTCGTGAATGAGACCCTTAATTTGTTCCTTAATCGGTCCGTGGGCTCTCTCTAGACTTCCGTTGCTTTGCGGGTGGAACGTAGTCGTGGTCATGTGTGAGATTTTGAAGAGTTTTTCCAAGTGTTTAAACGTCTGGCTGATGAAGTTGCGACCTCCGTCGGTGAGAATTTTCTTTGGTGCGCCGTGGATGTAGATAAAATGTTCGACGAGTGCATTTACGGTAGCTTGTGCATCTTGCGTCTTTAGAGGGATCAACGTGATATATTTTGTCAGTTGGTCCTGTACTGACATGATGTACTTGTACCCATCGGCAGACTCGGGAATGGGTCCCACGAGGTCCAATGCGATCTTGTCGTTCGGTCGTTCGGGTGTGTCCGTAATCACGGCTTCGGCTTGAGGCCGCACGCGCACCAACTTGATTTTTTGGCAGGTGTCGCATCTTCGGATGTAGTCTTCGACGTCTCGCTGCATATTCGGCCATGTAGCAACGGCCTTGATGCGGTCGAGAGTCTTGGCTATCCCGAAGTGTCCGGTGGCTTTCGTCCCATGATGTTCTTTAATAATGCGTTGACGTTCTTCCTCTGTACCTGGCTCGTGGAGATCCTTGTCGTACAGGTATAATAATGGGCGATCCTCTCTGGTTGACCTGATGAAATTAATCATCAGTTTAATCCGGTTCTTTATTCCCGGATGGGCGCGGAGGTGATCACAACCGAGGTAAATTTTCGTGGTCGTCTTCACTTTCATTAAGGCGGCTGTGATTCGGTTGAACCAGTCGATTTCGTCCTCGGAGAAATTGATGAAAAGTTGATCCTCGGCGTCGCTTGGGGCGTCCACTATTTTTATGGCGGGAACGTCCTTCGGTGGAACGTCCTCACTGATTTCGAGGACTACCGGAACGTTTTCGGTCAGCTCGAACTCGATGTACAGCGGTGGATCACTTGTTGAGTCTTCTTCTTGTTCCTCCTCCGCTGGATTGTCGTTGTTGTCGTTCGTGTGCTGCACGTTTTCTTTTTCGTCTGTGTTGTCTTCCGTTTGAGATCGCTGTTGACTTCGGGTGGTCACGGCGTAAATGAGAGAGAGAGCGTCTGCGTTCGTGTTGAGAGAGCCTTTTTTATAAATTGGCTCATACTCGTATTGTTCGACTTTCATCCGTAGACGCATCAGTCGGCTGTTGGTTGGAGGGTCAGTTGCCTTCAATATCCAAATCAGCGGCTTGTGGTCGGTTACGATTTTAAATTGTTTTCCGTACAGGTACTGGCGGAAATGCTTTGTTGCCCAGGTAATCGCGAGCATCTCTCTCTCGGTGGTGGAGTAGCGCTGCTCTGCCTTGTTGAGAGTGCGCGAGACATAGGCAACCGGTCGGTCCTTCCCGATCGGTCCCTGTGATAGGACGGCACCGATTGCGTGGTTGCTAGCGTCGGTGGTCAGTACGAATTCTTTCGTGAAATCCGGGTATTGCAGGACGGGTGCGGTCGTCAGAGCGGTACGTAGGAGTTGAAAAGCCTGTTCCTGCTTTTCACTCCAGTTCCACGGTGCATCTTTTTTCAACAACTCGGTTAAGGGTTTCGCAATTCTACTAAAATCCTTAATGAACTTGCGATAATACCCCGCGAGTCCAAGAAACTGTTTTATATGTTTCGGCTCTTTCGGTGTTGGGAAATTCGTCACGGCCTCGATTTTCTTTGGATTTGGCTTTACTCCTTCTTCGGATATCACGTGTCCCAAGAATTCCAGTTCTGGTCGGAGGAATTCGCACTTGTCCGGTTGCAATTTTAAGTCTGCTTCGCGCAGGCGCTTCAACACATCCAGTAGTTTCCTGTTGTGTTCCTCCAATGTGTTGCCGTAGATTATTATGTCGTCGAGATAAACAAAACACGTGTTGCCAATCAGTCCACGCAGTGCGTTGTTCATCATCCGTTGGAACGTTGCAGGTGCGTTTTTGAGACCGAAAGGCATCCCGTTGTAATGAAAATGTCCTGATGGCGTCGAGAAGGCTGTCTTTTGCTTATCTCGTTCGTCCATCGGTATTTGGTGAAATCCGGATGCGAGATCGAAGGCGGAGAAGTATTTGGCTCGCCCCAGTTGATCCAGGATTTCGTCGATACACGGAAGAGGGTAGGCGTCGTGAGAAGTCTTCTCATTTAGCTTCCTGAAATCGATGACGATCCTCCACTTCTTTTTCCCGGATGCGTCAGATTTTTTTGGTACTACCCAGAGTGGGGCGTTGTATGGTGAGTCGCTGGGCTCGATCAGTTTCTGTTCGAGCATGTCGTTGACTTGACGGTCAATTTCCTCTTTGTGTGCCGGAGGGTATCGGTATTGCTTGATGTTTATCGGAACGTCATCGCTGGTTATAATGCGGTGTTTGACCGCTTTCGTACCTGGCAGTGGGTCGCCAGGTAAAGCGAACACGTCGGGGAAGAACGATACGATGTCCCACACCGGTTCCGCTAGCTCGAGTGGCACGTGCTGTAGCCGCACGTTTTCTTTGAGCGTTCGGATTCTATCTGCCGGATTGTGCTCTTGGATGTGGTGGATCCTCAATGCATCCGCCGGTGCGTCTTGGCGCGCCTCCGCCGGTGAAGGGGTAGGTTCCTCGAAAGGTGGTAGCCCACGCAGTAGATCCACGATGAACCGTTTCGGTTCTTCCGAGTCGTTTATTACGGGCACTCGGGCTTCATAGTCCTTGGCTTCGAACACGCAAGGTACTATGGATTCTGAATTTTCTTCGCTGGTTATCGCTGGTCCATTCGCGATGTTTGTTGGCACGGAGATAAAGTGGATGGATCTCGCCGGGACCGCGACGGATAGAGGTTCGAAATTCAGTCGTTTTCCGTCAAATTGCAGGAAATTGTCTTTCCCGATGCCGATGTACGTCTGATATTTCTCCACGAAAGGGACGCCAATCAGACCGTCCTCTTCCAATGGGAAATCATCAGGGACGACGTGGAATATTTGCTTTCGGCCCTCGAATTCTTGTTGCGTTACGAACAACGATCTGTGTAGATCGTTGCCCATTTTGAACTCTGTGTTCACATTTTTGTCGACCAGGGACGTACCTTTGAGGCTTCCTAATTTGATGAGGCTGATGGCGGCTCCGGTGTCTAGTAGAAATCTCCCTGGTCCTCGGATGTCCCGCGTGGCGAGTTTGACAACTCGTTTCGCGCATCCAACGGTGTTAACGCGAGGGATCCCTCCGACGTTTCGGCTTCTGTCGTTTCCTCTGGAGGTAGGTGGTTGACTCGCAGAGGGGGCCGAGGTGGCCGCAGGTCCCGTCGAAAACCCGACTGTTGGGTGGCGGAGTTGCCTCTATTTTGGAGGTCACGCATCTTGGTGCGGCAATCCCGTTCAACGTGCCCGATTCTTCTGCAGTAGTTGCAGGAAATCTGTGGTCGAGGTGTCCCGGATGAGTGTGAGGGTCCTGGTCTCGGAGTCGGAGGCATCGGTCGACGTGGGGCGCTGCCAGGATTTCGGTTGGCGATGTTGAGGCTGCGGGTCATCATTTCCCGCGTGGAGTCATAAGCCTCTGCGGCTTGAGCCTTGGCGATGGCGGCTCGGATGTTGCCCGGTCGCTGTGCGCGCACTTCGGTGGAAATTTCTTTCCGGAGGCCTAGCAGGTACTGTTCGAGGCCCTGCTCTCTCTCATATTCTATTATGAGTTTCCGCTTACTGTCATTTGGCGTAGAGTTTGCGAGCACGGCCAAGACTTGATTCTGGACCTCCAGAAATCGGTTCGTGAATTTCGATACGGTTTCGTTCCTCCCTTGGAACGTACGCGAGCATTTATCGCGGAAGACGCTGACCGGTTGCAAATTCCCGAATAGGATGCGGAGTCCCTCGTACAGTCGGTCGTACGTGTCGACCTCGTACTCCCGAATTTCACGCGCTGCGTCACCCACGATTTTTTCGCGATTATCAACCGACGGAGATAATCTTGTCGCGTCACTTGTGGTCGCACGTCCTCGATTGATGCTATAAACGCCTCGACACCGATATTTTTTCCGTCGAATTCTTTTATTAGTTCTATTGCCTCTTTAGGCGTGATTTCCTCGAATTGTTCGTTCGATAAAACACTCGGCGGTCGCGAAAATTGTCCCGTTTCTTCACGCACTCCTCCGTTTTTGTCACCCGGCCGGTCGAACACTTTGCCTATCGCGTTTTTGAGCGTCTCGTTTACATTTGAGAGCGATATGGTGTTTACGGAGCTTGTATCAGAGTCCGTCGCGATTTCGATAGGTAGGCGATATTGAGTAAATTGGTTACTCACCGATTTTTTATCTTGGTGGTCCAGAGCTGTTGGAGTCCTTGTTGCTTCTCGGTGTTGTCGGTCGGTCCAAGCTTCTAACACTTTGGGCTGGCACACCCCACACTTAGCACCAGTTTGTGATGTCGAGAAATGACAAGAGTTTTAATTGTGGTAACCTTTTTATTTCACGGTTTACAAAATAGTCTACCAGTCCGGCTTCGAAGCGCGGTCGTGGCCCGAGAGACGCGGTTGACACCAGAAGTTGAACAACGAAGGTTAACAGCTCTGCACTGGGACAGAGTCACGCATTGAATGCCGCGAGTGTATCGCGGGAGGTGTTTTTAAAGGGTCGAACGGTGGGAAAATGGTCGTGGTGGGGAAGAATTTGGGAAGGGTCTGGAAAGTTCGGCGGGAAAATAGGCACACGGGTGACTAAGTTCCAGGAAAGGCAGGCGGCTGATTAGGCGGGGCGATTAGAAGAGGACTCTGGAACCTTCGGCGGAGGATGGACTTCGGAGTTGTGTGACTGCATTCCGGGAAAGGCGGTTGTTTGGTTAGGTGCAGAGTGCATGGGAAACTAGCGATAAAAAGGGTCGCGGGAAAGGAATTTGGGAAAAGTCACGTACGCCACGCAGCTGGCGGGATTACCATGCAGGCGATAATAAATGCATTTTGGGACTCGGGAGAATGGAGCGCGGCGTCGAGCGGAGCCGCGGGACAGGAAGCGATAAATTAGGCACGCAGGCCCGTGAGTCAGAGGTACAGAGAGCAAAGGAGATGGGAAAAAATAGGTAGTGGACAGGGACTCGTTACAATATCTCCCTTAGTATAAACTCGTTGGTGGGTGTCTTGAGCCCTAGCACGGCGACGATGCGCTCTATCTCAACTGAAGCGTCTGTGGAAAATTGACACGATTTTGTGCCGATTTTTGCGTAAATATTGACAGCATCGAGTACTTCTCGGATTTCGCCGCGTAGATCGTGGGAGCTCCTCGCAAGATGGTTCGAATTATCGTTCAAGCTGCCTCGTGCGCTATACCACTGTCATCCCAGTGTTACATCGAAAGGACAAAGTCGGTAGCGTTACTTTAAAGAAGACTTTGTCCTGGGAGTGCCATATTTCAGGTGTTTACATTTATTTTTTTTTTAAAGGAAACGAGTAAAGCTTTTTGAGTGCGGTTTTTTCTTGCTTTTATTCATGATATACAGAACGTTAAAAAAAAATTTTTTGAAAAAAAAAAAACCAAAATGGCGGCCGTTGCAGCTCCGCGAAAACAGGTCCTCAAATCGCGGGAGGTAAACGGCTGACACCACTGCCCCCTCTTTGTTGATCTGAAACACAAATTCAAAGCATATTATCAATCTGTGACCCTTTGGTCATGGAATGACCGATAGGTTTTTCGTTTAGTACAAATTTCGGAAAATGGCGGCAATAAAAAAAATCGAATTTTCGCGTTTTTTTCGCATAAAAAGATAAATAATAAATGTAAAAGTGTATCTATCGAAAAAACGATCCGTCATTCCGTGAAGACATATTTTCTGAGTATGCTCTCCAAATTTCAGGTCGATATGTTAATTACAGCGGTCAGGAGAATGTCAGCCATTTTTAAAAACGTGTTTTCGAGAAAAACGCGTTTAAAGTTTTGTAATGTGTTTACACAAATGTGTTTATAATTACCGCTAATCGGCAATGTCTGGTCCATAGAGGCATCCCTCCTCTTCTTCTAGCTGCGCATGTTGAGCCGCTAACATCTCCCGCTGCTTTCAAGGACAAAGTCTCCGTTAAGTGCTTCAAATAAAAATCTCGTTCGTTGTGCGAAGCGTTGGTGAACTCGACGCTACTAGACCTTTTACTTGTGAACATTCGCGGCTTGGATGAACCATGGCAAGCTGATCTCGTCGATATTTCATCGTACGCGCGTAAAAACTCGAAACATAAATTTCACCTAACCGTCATCGATACTGTCTTAAAATTTGCCTCGGCCATACGCCTACGGAGTAAGAATGATAATGATGCAGGAACCGCAGTGACATCACCACTTGTCAAGGGGACGTATACCGCAGAACTTGCACTTTGATCAGGGAAAATAATTTTATAATGGTCCCTTTCAAACCCTAATAAAATACGTATAATTTTCGCCTGTATTCTGGGTATAGCAATTTGAAAGCATCCATTTGCGAGTATTTCAATCGTGCAGTGAGGAATAAGATGTGAATGCAATTTAGCCTACGTAGTAATTATGGGTCGATCGGTATTCTTGATATCGTAGTAGACGCGTCTAATGATTCTGTACACTATACGATAAGGCAGGTGAAACTGAGTAGCATCAACGTTGAAAATGAGAAGCTGCTACGACAACATGTTTTTCATAGGACCCCATTTAAAAAAAATTAAACCGCATCATTATGTAAGTAAAAAATTGACAATAAAGAGCGTTAAGAATCAGTACATTTAAGAGTGTATTCTGAAAGGATTACGCACCGAACTGGACAGCGAAAGTATTTGCCATATATCGAGAGAAAATCACGAAGTCTGTAGCATTTCATCTGACGGGCTATAACGATGGAGCCGTTGCAGGTGATTTGTACGATCAGGAGCTACTTATAGTTCAATATGTCGAAATTGATCTCATTGAAAAAATATTGTAGCAGCGTAACAATCGAATGTTTGTAATGGGGTTGGCTTTCGACAATACTCACAATAGCTGAATAAGCAAACCTGATGTGGAGCGTACAATAAAAATCTTTCACATTTTATGACGCCTCTCTCTTTTTCTCTCTCCCGTAGAAGCGTGTCAGGAGAGTGTGAGGAAAAATTAGGTGATTCGCCAAACTACAACGGGCCCGTTTTCATTTTCTCAGTTGAAAAATTCACGAACCAATTTATTATATACAACAGACAAACGCGATAATTTACAAAAGTCGTTTCTCAGAGGGTTGATTATTTGCAGAACAAGCTTTTTCACAATTATTTTACAAGATTATCTACAACTAAAAAAAAAATACCCTACGATTGTATCCTATAATGCCCCCATGGCAACGTTTTCGTGGTTCCAGGTATGATATACCGTTTGTCATCGCGCGGACTTAGAGACATTTTTGTCTCGTTGGTGGTGTATACTTCATGCAACATCGATCGCATGCATGCTTGCTGACCAGTCATTTCGATCTGGTCATATAAGTATTTGTGTAATCCTCGAAGGAGCTCTTTTTCGCCCCGATGTTACTCTTATCGCGCTTCACTTTTTTCGTAACGTCTTTACCATCGACTCGCACTGCATACATTTTTGCTCTAAGCCCGACAAATTCCGTCATTATCCGACCCATTGCTCGCCGGGTTCTCGCTCGTATCGAAACGATGGATATTACGCTTCGTATAGTCATATACATCCTCACACTCAATGTTGTATATTAGACTATCCGTATCGGTGTACAACACTGTACATTTTTCTTTATACAGAGGCACCATGTACTCATGATGAAAGTCATATAAGCATGTCTTCGATATGTCGAGTATGCACATACCCACACATATTGGTTTATTGAATTTCACCTCGAGTTTGCATAATTCGACAGGAATAAGGTGGTCTGAAAAAAACACTCAGGTTTTCAAAATTTGGTTTTGCAATCATTGCCTCTGCACCGTACCTGTCCTCCCACCGTGTTAAAATCTTGACGTCTACGTGATTGCGCACATTTTCTATTGTTTTCCCAAACACCGCATTATTCATCAATTTATAGAGATTTTTTTTCAAAATTATTCTTTGCTTGGGTTCGGAACTGCGCGTTCAGCTCTATATATGTTCGTAGCCAGGGCGATTGGGAGAATTGAAGTATTCTATGCATTTTTGTGATTTTGAGACCGTGCCGTACACACTGCTGCAGATTGCGATAATGAATAACATACCGTTTCTTGTTGCGCACGGTTGCAAGGAGTTTTTCGTATTGTGCATCAGGTAGTTTACCATGTGTTGAACAAAACGGTAAGTCCGTGCGTGCATCGTGTAGACATTCCGGGCACTCTCAGTCATCGTCAAAAATGTAACCGCTCGGTGAATCTAGCGCGATAAATAATAAATCGAATGTCGACAACTCATCGACCCATCGAAAATCAGCATAGGGCAATGGTTGACACATTGCCCATCCATACGAATTATTCACATCGAAATACATGAAGTATGATGAGGACCTTGATGGATCGAATGATTCCACGTATTTGTTATTGGCGCGCGCATACCTATTTGAGCACTGACTCAGGCCACCGCATATACCCCGTTCAACAAATAATACCATGTCAATGTCGGTGAACAATTCGAAGTTAACGCATGTATGTTTCAACATTGCATCCCATGTGTAGCCGGGGAGAGTATAGTAATAAGCGGGGTCGAGCCTGTAACTCTCCATACAACTATTGCGAAAGTTCTCAAAAACGTCGGCCAGCAACAAAACTTCGGTCTCCAAATACAAGTCACTATATTCACCTAACGTTTGAATAGAAAACCGTTCCCATACATTCTTGGCGTGAGCATATTCGTTCTCACTTACAATGTCACCAGTCAAAGTACTGTAGAATGCGTCTCGTGGTGGTAGGTGATAGTCGTTCCATCGGTTTACACTATCGATATAATCATTGGGGAAGACGCCCTTTCGAGTTAATAGGATGAAACTATCGCTCGTTATGTCACGAAATTGCGAACGTAAAATTTTTAGTTTGTCCATTCTCAAAAATGAGGCCAGTTCATCCAGACTTGCATTGAGAAAGTATGCATCGACGAAGCGTAATTGAATCGAATGTGACTTCTGCCGATCGAAATGTTTTTGTAAAATAAATGTATTCCTCTTTAGTTGTGGGCAGCACATTGGTTTTCCCCTCGAATGTTGTGGCTAGTTCCTCGATGATGAGCTGTGCACCATAGCCGGACAAATTATGAAAAAATACGGGAATGAAAAAATACCGCTCGTAATTCAAATTGCAGGTAGAATGGGCGGGACCTCTATAACGTCCGGTCAGCAGGCAATGATCACGACCACGTATGTCGTCTTCGGCAAATGGTTTTTTACATATATGGCACTGAGCAGCGCTTCGAAATTTTGCCCGCGCATCCGGAGTTAGAAGTATCACGGGACCACTATCCGATAGAATATCGTTGATGCGCAAAGCTAAATTTTTAAGGTTCTCAACAAACCATGGGATGCGATTGGCATCGCGCCGCGAGTAGTATCCCGATAACGAATGGTCATACGAGCAATGCACGTAGTACGCTACGTTTAACACTTCGTGCTGTTGCTGTATGTTTTTGTTGTCAACATTTGCCAAAACGCACTCAAGATCAGCATAAATCACAAAAGAAGCCGCTCTTTTCGTTGAAAGTTTTCGAACGCTAGCCATTTGTCCGTTTTACCAGGTAATCGAATGGCACAATCGTTTGATTTGCCACAATCCATCTCGTGCGATCGTAATTGAGCCTCCGTGTAAAAGTAGTGCAAACACCTATAACAAAACGATGGAAAAAATTATATTATTGAAATACATAATTGCTCATATGTGTATTCTCGAGTATGCTTCTTGTTACTCACCGATCGCAGATGTGTTTTTTTCCTTTTTTGTTTTGTTCAGCTGCGTGCTCACGAGCCGGGATAAATTTTTATCCATACAAAGTGTCCCACGCTGTGGTCCGACGAATCCTCCACGTACAATAAATTGACGTGTTTAACCAGTTTTTGGGCGCATATTCGAATTGGGACGATGCCTTCCTTTTCCGTTGTAAATACATTAAACGAAACATTATTTTGCGATTCAATTTTTTAAATTTGATTGAGAGTCATTGGAAAGGCAATTACCTGAAGCTGAAGTACAGTTGAATAGTGTGGATATGAAGTTACTCGATGCACGTTTGTTTCCACTGGATAAAGAGCAGCCACCACTGCCGACGCGAAACATGCGTTATCCTTTGACTTTGCATTCACCACCACTTTCTTCAGGATTATTTACCGCGACAAAACAGTTTGACATCCGGCACGCATTGGATTGTATTTGTTGATATTTAATGTTATGTCCAGTATTCGCGACAATCTCCATTCGCTATCACGATTTTAAACATATTCGAGAGATGCCAGAGTAGGTTCGACAACTCGTTGTGTATACCACCCACGTAAATTGCATGTGGTAAAAAGTTCAAAGTTTTTCGTGTTGATACTTTTATTTGCGCGTTTGCCACCTGCCTCAAATTCACCATTGAAAACTGTATTCACTTTTCCACTTAATTGTTTGTTGGTAATGTCTTGCACATGTGAAAGCATCATATCACATGCGCCTTCGAGAAACCGACGAGTGGTTGTATGGTTGTTATTGATGACGCAGCCAGTCAGGACACAATTTTCGAACATCATATCAATCTCTCGCCAGATCAAACCACGATCACTGTTTCCCGCACCCGCATGTAAAATCGTCTGCGTAGAATATTCTTTAAACCTTCTAAGATCGTGGTCGTTTAATTCGGCTTTTCGTTTCCAACGACTCCACACACTGATCACGTTGTTGCTCCCATACTATATACTCTTCCACGGAATTTATTAGTGCGGCTTGATCGCGCAGGTTTTGTTCAAATTGTGGAATTTTCTCAGCCATTTTCACGTGAGTTGACAACGGAATTTCCAAGAGGTGATGTCGGCAAAAGTGACTGCTGGATTCGTAGTGTGAAGCCTGCGGTGGTAGAAGTACTTTTCATTCGGGAATCTTTTTTCCATATTTTTCCTCTTTCTTAGGAGTGCACTATAGTTCCACACTATAGTGTTCTTATATTGTAATACTATAAGAATAGTGGGGAGGCATGGAAAAAAATCGTGCGGTGGCATCCACGCATTATTGAGTACTTTGCATATATAAATACCTCGGTGTTGCCTGTGGAAATAATAACAAAACCCCCATGTAGTGACATTTTGGAAGAGCGCGCCTCTTTGTTACTACAGCTGCATAAAATAAGTTTTATGGGTGAGGACTTTATTTCACATCCATTTCCACTGCATTCATTTTTCAAGTAGGTGTGATAGACGCCGACTTTCACATCTGCATGTACGCACACACACACACACGCACGCACGCGCATACACACACACACACCATCTGTGCGAACGGACAAAATTTTGAATAAAAACTTCGATACATGTATTCACGTAAATCATCGCGTTTTTTTCTTACCCGAAGCTTCCTATCCCCACGGTGTAAGACCTTCCTCCCCCGTACAATTCGCGCGGCGTAGCCCCCCATGCGCATGCTCTAGCGGTAAACAGGTCCTCGATATATGCGAAAGACACCACCAGTCGGTCTATTCGGAAAAGCAGCTCGCAGCCACCCCCACTTACCCACGAGCTCCCGAAAAAGAGTCCAATCTCCCCACCCCTCCGACACCGCCGACTCCCCCACCACTAATTTCCCATACTTGTCACAGTGACGCAACCGCGACCGCCAGACACCCCCACCACGCGCCGCCGCACGATACCCACAACACCACACCTGTGACGTCACCGTCGTCTTCTCTCGAAATATGTATGTATCTACTGATCCATTTCGTTCATATATAAGTTTCATATTAATATTAAGTTCTTATATACGTTTCGTGCGTGCCCGATATATAAGGGAATATATATATGTATAACGGTGACACGCGTTTTGACCCGACGACAAAATATCCTCGACAAAATATCCGCAGGACAAAATATTCACATGACAAAATATCCGCAAGACAAAATATCTGCCGATATTATATACAGTTTAAAGTGTACAGTCATGCCGTTGAAATTTATTCCATTATAAAAAGGAATAAATTATTAATATGTGACGAGTATGTTTTTTTTTTTATTAGGTTTGTTCCAGCCGTACAGGGTCTGCCCCTTTTAACGAGCCCCAATCCGCCTCAACATCTTTCAACCTCCCAGTCCACCACTACCCCCTCCTTATATCATCCGTTCCTCATCTCCCCTGTCTACCACCAGTTCCACCCCCCCCCCACCTGCGGCCGCAGCCGACTTCCCCTCTGTATCGTATTCACCATGACATATCTGTCATGGGTATAGGGAAACTGCGGAAAACCTATACCAATACAGCCGGTTATCAAGTTCGCCCCCCAGTCGTGGACCTAGTCTTATTTCGCTGCGAAATGCCGAAGAAAAACATTTCACGACGAAATGTACGCGACTGGGTTGCGAACCCGGGACCTCCCGGTCCGCAGGTTTAGTGGTAAGCACGCTAACCACTGCGTGCGTGCGTGCGTGCGTGCGTGTGTGTGTATTTGTGTGTGTGCGTGTGCGTGAGGACCCCACGGCTCGCCATCCCTTCACTCCCATTGGGGGTTGGGAAAAGCTAAATTCAAGGGTGGTCCATATAAACGAAAACATAGATAAAATTTTTCTCTACATTTCGTACATTTAAACCATCCCCGAAAAATCGATTGTTTTGGAGTTATTCAATGAAAAATCTTTTTTGATACTTTAACCATTTTTATGGGAGTGAAGATATTATTGGAGGGGGATGACCAAATACTCGATCGATGCGACTATTCAAGGGCTACAACGTTCCCAGTTGAACAAAAATTGTATGAATTTTTCCTGAAGAGTTATCGAATTAAAACTGATTTATCAAAATTTCACCCCACTTGTTCACCCTTAAAATGAACTTCCACGACTTCGGCGCTGTGGACAAAAATAAAACCCGGATTTTTCGGAACATTTTGTCTCCCGGCGCTGACCTCGTGGGCGTTGTAGTTTGGCATTAATCCATCCCCATTCACCATCATCCACTAAAAAAACCCTACACCCCGATTTTTAGGCAAACTTGGATTTAGCACTCGCGGCACCTACAAAATCACCTGTCAAAAAACTAGCCTCCTTCTAATTTTTTCCGATACCAATATACAGCACGACTGTGCGAAGAATCATGTTCTCTATATTTTTGTTTTAATGGACCACCCTTGAATTTTGCTTTTTCCATCCCCTTTCGGTGGTTGAAAATTCAAAACGATTCGGGGAACTGTATTGACCGAAAATAAAGACTGTGACGCAAATCTTTTCCTTCGGATCTTTTGATCCTCGGGAGCATACTCGCGTCACCTTTGGCCGTCCACTTACGGCGGTGCACCCGCATGCTCCGGTGGGCGCCAGCTAATTTATTTCACCGGGTTAGCGACCGGTATGACCTGGGGGATGGGTGAATCTACGTCCATCCCCACCAAACGGCACAAACACGAAATTCGAAAAATAAAATAAACAAAAACGCGGGTTAACAATGGAACTATCCAGTTTTTGGGGATCTCGGAACTGAAAAATCGTACCCGGGTGCATCGGCGCCAGCGGACGGTCACGGCAGTGCACGGCCGCTCAGGCTGCAATGTTTGGTAGAGAGGGTCGAGATCTGATTTCGACAGATAGGGAGTATCAGGACGACATCAGCGGGAGCCCAAAAGAATTGTTTGTTATTTTGTTTTCGAGAACTACACGGGAACGAAATCTTATAATCAGAAATTCGAGAGCTCACCAAAAGTGCACTATAATCCATAGGCTCGGTGGAGGAATCTCGTACGAGAATTCCTGGATCACGTTAAAACACACGTCTTACGAAAAACGTACCGAAACGTACTCGATAACGCGCGCTTACGTAGCGCGATCGGGAACGAAACCGAGCGTGTCGACAGAAAAACTGTCAACGCGGGAGCGGGAGACCAAAGCCGAGTTGCCGGGACGGCGACTTGAGGCAGACTGTTGCTTCGAGACCTTTTCGCAAAATCGCGATCGAAACGTCAAATCCCTTGACCGCTAGATCCTGCCCTCTAACGAGAATCGCCTCTATACGCTATCGGTAACTGATCGAGACACGGCCGCCAGAGACCCGCTCGAGCCCCCACTCCCGGGCGCCTGGAACTAGGCCGCCTGCCCAACACCTCCCCCCCCCGCGAGCGCACAGAGGGAGAGCGCGCCCGAGTCTCGCGTAACCGGAGCCCGACACGATCGGGAATATAAGGAGCGCCGCGAGACCCCGAAGAGCAGCGACAAGCTGGCTAGAGCACGAGTATCATTACTACGCTCAGAGCTCTCGGCAAGACATTCTTGCAGCTGTCCTCGCATATTTCGCGCTGACCGCATACCCATGCGGCAGTCAAAATACAAACGCAACCCGCAGGAGGCGCTATCTACGAACGAAATAACGTGGAAGCTCATCCCCCTGAAGGAAGGATTCTCAACTCAGCGGGGATTCCTCACCCGACCGCCACGAGATTCCTTCGCCACTTGGGACGTGAGGGTGCGACGATACACGTCCCCTCGCTGGACTGACGCGGGGCCACCACTGCTCTCCCCCCTATCAGGCTCTCCGAAAGGTACGGTGGAGACGCAAACTCATCGGTGCTCGCGAGTCCACAGAGGAACTCAGACCTCCGAGACGACCCGATCCTCGCTGATCGACCAAGGATCGCAAACATCTTCGGGCAGCGAGTGGGAACCATCGATCCCGCCACCATCATCAAAGGTCCTCTCGGTCGAGGATAGAGCGACAACCCCACCTCTCGCCCTTCTGCCGGGCATAAGACGCACAAGAACTCAGCCGTCACTCCTTTGGAGCGAATCCCCAAACGCCCCACCTACGGATTACAATAATAACTCGGCGGACAAAACTGTATAATGAATAAATAGGAGTAAGAAAAGAGAATTCTCCGTGTCAACCGCTTCATTCCGTCGACCTACCCCAAGCGTGCGCCGCCATCCGCTCCGACTGAGCGTCGCAAACGGGAAATATCGGGAATATTCCCGGGGTAGCGTATGGAGGTCGCCCAAGATCGCATCCCCTGGTGCACAGCGCGAACAGGGCTTCTAACCCAACGCAAAATCGGCACGAAGGGGTTCCATGACCCTTCGCCCATAATCCTAACCTCCGCCCGTTCTCTAGCGTTCATGCACCTTATCCGTGGAGCGCCGGGATTGCTCCCGAACCTCCGCCGATTCTCGGCGACCTCCGTCGGGCAGCTCGATACTTATGTGGCTAACATCTATTGTTCTTGGTACCACAAGAATAGCTACCTCGAACCGAAGAAATATAAATCCCGAGAACCATTCTCGAATTCTTAGTAAAGTTACATGAATGTTCACTCTATCTCGTATTAGGGGCTTGTAGCGAAAACGCGCGGTAGGCCGAGAAAAGACCAGACGAAGAACCACGTTTTGTCTGCTGAACACACACACACTCTCTGAAGTGAGGTTTATTAAGTTTAAATATCTTTTACAATGAATAAACGAAGTAACGACTGAGTACAAAAGACAATTAAGATCTAGGGTTTTTTTTTGTGCGCGCCAACTCCGCGCTCACACGCTCTCGCGACTGCGACTCGAACTTCCGCGACGACACGCTTACTCGTGCCTCGCGTCCAAAACGCCTTTTACTCCGGCTTCGCACTTCTCTCTTTTTCCTATACTACGGCTACGACCTCCTCCACGCGCGTTCGATGAGGAAGAGAGCCTCGTGCGAGAGTCGAGCCTCGTCCCACACTCAATCTCTCTCTCTCTCTTTCTACGCCGCTATCAGCGCCCTCCCTGCGGTCTCGCGCATGCGTCCGCCGATTTACGCCTTTAACACTCGTTTCTGTACATTTATATAAATGTATATACATATACGCTACGTAAATCTTTAGGCAGGCCAAAAGCCCTCATTTCCGAGGGAGGGATTGATTTTCTATTAATCATTAGATTAACCTCCCAATGCGCCGAGGCACTATGGTCTTGGGTAGTATCCACTCGAGACCGGAGGAGGTTAAGGGGCTATACCAGTGTGACACTTTAAAAAAATCGATTTTGTTTTGCCTATCAGTTTATCCTTAGTTATTTAGCAGAAGTTATTTAAGCAAGCAGTAGAAACGGTTCTGTAAGGAAATTGTGTATCTTCCCGAACTTTTATTCTTAACCATGCACGCCGAGTCGTTGCGCAGCATTTCCAGTGTACTTGTGTGATGCATACGTTGTACTTATATATAGTTATAATTCGGTTTTTTATTATGATAGTTAAATGGTATTCAAATGTTTTCATTTCCAATGTTCCAACGTATACCTGTTGGACATGTTCCGTGCGTGTCTCCCGCGACATGAGAAGGCGAGAGCGCTCATTGGCCACTTGGGTCGGAGCGAGCGGCGAATGAGCGAGCAAGCAAGCGGCGAGAGACCTCGCTTCCGACTTCCGACAAGTCGTCGTCGTTGCGAGTCAGTCGCCATATTACCGAGCAAGACGGCACACGTGCACTCGAGTAAATTACATTAAATAAAGTCTTATAATCTACTGTTAAGAATAAATAAAGTGTCGTTCTTCATTTCGAACCTTTTCCTCCACAATCCGGTACACTGTCTTAACAGGTTATGGGCCCAGACACCCGATAACCGTGCAGATTGTGTGAGAAAATCGAGATAGGTCGAAAAGTGTAGTGCGCGGGACACGAGGCCGGGGAAAACGGCAGCCATATTTGTCGATTGTTTCACCGGTAGAAAGAAAACGAATCGAAGATGTCCGACGCGATCTCTACGAAGAATGTTATGAAATTTAACGGCGACGATTATCAGACGTGGAAGTTCCAGATGAAGATACTATTTATCGCGAACCGCATATTCGACGTGGTCGATTGGACGCGAGAAAGGCCGGGCAATACGACCCCGGCAACGGATCGGGCCACGTGGGTGGCTGACGATGCGCGCGCGAGTTTCTTGCTGGCTTCGACGCTCGAGCCGGAACAGTTACGACCGTTAATAACGTGTAGTTCCGCGAGTGAAATGTGGCGTAGATTGGCCAGTGTGCACGAGCAAAAGTCTGCATCGAATAAACTTTTGCTCATGACGAGACTCTACGAGTATAAAATGGCACCGGAGGACTCGATGATGCAACACATCGCGAAGGTGCAGAACATGGCGGCTCAATTGATCGATCTCGGCGAGCCGGTGTCAAGTAGTACGATCATGGCTAAAATTCTCGGGAGCCTAACCGCGAAATACGCGATTTTTCAAACCGCGTGAGACAACGTGCCGGTGGATTCGCAGAATCTCGAGAGTCTGCAAGAAAGACTCTTACGTGAAGAGGCACGATTATCGGCGAAAGACGAAGCTCCGGGAGCATTTTCGGCGACGAGAAAATCGGGCGCGAATAAAAACGAAAAAGCGAGTTCGTACGACGCGAATAGAAATGAAAAAGCGAGTTCGTATGACGCGAATAAAAACGGAAAAGCGAGTTCGTACGACGCGAAAAAGAAGCGAGGTGTGCGGGATAAAACGAAAAGTAAATGTTTTAAGTGCCACGAACTCGGAAATTACGCGCGTCAGTGCTGGAGTAAAAGGCGGGAAATCGGCGACAGCGATGCGAGCGGGTCACGTGACTGTGCCTTTGTCGTCGAGCAAACGTGCTCGAACAAGGTCGAAAAAAACGGGAATTACGAAATTCCGAGCGATATCGTGAACTCTGTGCTTCGAGCTAACAAAAGCGAATCGTGGATTACCGACAGTGGTGCGTCGCGTCATATAACGCATAGGCGTGAGTGGTTCAGTGAATATCGCGATCTTGCCGACGGCGGGTCGGTGTCTCTTGGAGACAATAAACAATGTAAGGTCGTGGGTGAAGGGACGATCGCGATAGAAAAATACGTCGGTGGTGCGTGGAGTTCGTCGGGCATCGAGAAAGTCCTGTACATTCCGGATATGAAAGACAACTTATTTTCTGTCGGCGTGAGCACCTCTCGGGGTTACAATGTGTCGTTCTCAGGTAACCAAGTGCTAATCAGAGACAATGGTGACGTCATCGCGTCTGGAATCAAACAAAAGAATCAGATCTACAGGATGCTGTTTCGAGTGAATCGCGCAGAAGAAACCAACGAGGCGAACGTGGCGAGGACGAGTCTCCAAACTTGGCACGAGAGATTTGGTCACGTGAGCGTGCGAGCACTACGCGAGCTGGTCGAAAAAGGACTAGTTGAAGGGGTCGAACTACCAAAAACCGGTGAGGTATTTTGCCGTCAAATTGCCGGTCAAATCGGTAAATCGCATCGTAAAATGTTCAAAAAGGAACGCGTGCGCGCAAATACTGTACAGGGTGAAGTAATACACACGGATGTGTGTGGGCCCATGCCCGTTGAGTCACTGGAGGGTTCGCGGTTTTTTCTCACGTTCAAGGATGATGCCACGAGCTTCCGATATATTTATTTCTTGCGTCACAAGAGCGATGTACTCGGGAAATTTAAGATAATTGACAAGCTGATAGAGAACAAATTCGGGAGAACGATGCGCGTTCTTAGATCCGATAATGGACACGAGTTCAAAAATAAAGAAATGGAGAGTTATCTCGATTCGCGCGGAATTCAGCGAGAGTATACGGCACCGTATACGCCCGAGCAAAACGGGAGAGCGGAACGCGATAACCGCACGTTGGTTGAAAGCGCGAGAACAATGTTGCATGCAAAAGAATTACCGGAAAAATTATGGGCTAAGGCGTGTAGCGCGAAGATTTATTTAATGAATCGAGCGAATTCGTCGAGCGCGCGAAACGGTGCAACGCCGTACGAAAGGTGGATCGGTCGGAAGCCTAACCTGAATCATTTGCGCATTGTCGGGTCCGAAGCGTTTGTAAATATTCCGAAATAGAAAACAACGAAATTTGATGTTCGAGCGAAAAAAATGATACTCGTTGGTTACGATTCAAATTCTTCGAATTATCGCGTGTACGATCCGACGACAAAAAAGGTTTCGGTTACACGCGATGTTGTTTTTAACAAGAAAATCGGAAAAATTACGCTCTCGGTGAGTACAGAGTCGGACGACGAAACGGTTCTACCAAAGGTGGAAGCAAAGGCAGCTCCAGTACGCGAGGAGGACGAAAAACAAAACTGCGATGACGACGAAGTGTTCTGGCCAGCCAATGAAGACGTGGAAAATGGCTCGCCAGGGTTGACTGTGCAAGCACGAGGCGAGATTGTGAGAAATCTACGCGATCGAGGATCCTTGAAGCGACCGTCGCGATACGAACTGAACGTGGCTGAATACGAAATTCCGGGGACATTCGAGGAGGCGATGCGAGGCAACGACGCTGACAAATGGATAGATGCGACCGGTAAGGAACTGAGCGCTCACAATGAGAACAAAACATGGACAATAGTCGGAAAAAAACCGGAAATGAAGACAGTCGATTCAAAGTGGGTTTTCAAGGTCGTGAAGAACGCAGGAGGCGACGTTGTCAAGTTCAAGGCACGTCTCTGCGCACAAGGCTTCATGCAACGGAAAGGACTCGACTTCACAGAAACGTTCTCTCCCGTTGTACGTTACGACTCATTGAGAGTGTTGTTGGCCATTGTCGCAGAGAATGATCTAGAGTTAGCACAGTTCGATGTGCAGTCGGAGTTCCTGTATGGGAAACTGGACGAAGAGATCTTCATGGAAGTGCCGGAAGGGTTGACCGTGGAACGAAAGGTCGCGAAAAGTGTTGTTTGCCGGTTGGAAAAATCGCTGTATGGTCTCAAACAGGCACCTCGGTGCTGGAACCGCGAGTTCTGTGCGTTTTTGAGACAGTTCGAGTTTTGCGAGAGCGACGCGGACAAATGTATCTTCGTCGGTAAGGTAGCGCGATCGATTGTGTATTTAGCATTATTTGTGGACGATGGCCTGATTTCCGCGGAATCGAGAGAGGCTCTGGAGTGTGTGCTTGAGCATCTCGACGAATCATTCAAAATCACGATCGGCGATACAAGCCTATTTGTCGGCATGCAGATCGAGCGCGATCGCAACGAGAAAAAATTGTTTATTCACCAGAGGGCGTACGCAAAGCATGTGATCAAGAGGTTCGGTATGGGCTGTGCGAAGCCAATGAGTGTGCCGTCGAATCCGAGTGTGATTTTGAACCCCATTGTCGAGGGGGAAGAACGAGCGGAAAATGTGCCGTACAGAGAGGACGTAGGATCGCTCATGTTTTTGGCAATTATATCGAGGCCCGACATAGCGTACGGAGTGAACTCTGTGAGTCGATTCCTGAATAATCACAACAGTGATTACTGGCGAGCGGTGAAGCAAATATTCGCGTACTTGTCCGGAACGATTGAGTACGGAATCGAGTTTCGTGGCGGTGGAAGCGTACCGCAGCTGGTCGGATACTCAGATGCCAACTATGCAAGCGATCTCGAGACAAGAAGATCAACGAAAGGGTATATCTTTCAACTCGCCGGCGGTCCTGTCACGTGGTCGCGCCAACGCCAAAAGTTGGTAACGTTGAGCACGACAGAGTCGGAATACGTTGCTGCGTCGGCAACGTCGAAAGAAGCAATATGGCTGCGAAGGCTATTAGACGGTATCGGACATCCATGTGTTAACGAGACTGTGATTTTTGTAGACAATATGAGTGCAATAAAGCTAGTAAAAAATCCTGAATTCCACAAACGTACAAAACACATAGATATCCGCTATCATTTCATCCGGGAAAAAGTAGAGTCCAAAGAATTAAAGGTCGAGTACGTGTGTACGGAAAAACAAAAAGCAGACATTTTTACGAAGGCACTTGCGAGAGAGCGTTTTTGTATGTTGCGAGAAAGTATTGGTGTAGTCGACCGTACGACACTTCGAAACGGTGGAAGTGTTGGACATGTTCCGTGCGTGTCTCCCGCGACATGAGAAGGCGAGAGCGCTCATTGGCCACTTGGGTCGGAGCGAGCGGCGAATGAGTGAGCAAGCAAGCAATCCGGTACACTGTCTTAACAATACCCTTGCGGGTTTATACGTGTAACCCCTTTCCAATTGAACCCTTTCCTATTACTCCCTACCTGCACTTCGCTAATCTAAACTAAATTCCGTTGCGTCCACAGCCGTCTTGAGGTACACTATACGGCATTTGCCGAGGGTACCGGAAAACTGTGGAAAACCCGTACCGGTATAGACGGCCCTATATTCTTCTGATTTTTGGTGCAGAGACTTTAACTCAAACATCTACATTAAGGTATCAGAAGTATTGGCTTCCCGCTCGCTGGTTGATGCGCCAGCCGATGCACAGCTAAGCGGTCACCGCTCCGAATATTGGCTGCGCACAATGCTGCTTAACTCGGAGCACCGCCAGAGCCGAACCCCGATCGCCCATCTACCAGTGTCGGTCCTGGTTTTAAAAATAAAATGTTAAGAAAATATTGTTCTTAGGGTTTGATAATTTTATGCACGTGACTAGTAAATGTACTTGGCTTTTTCATAAAAAAATATTTCACTTCTTTTGTACGTTTAAAATGAAAAAGTAATATTCTAAATAAAACCATTATTTGAAATAGAATAAAAAATATTTCGAGTTTAATTAGAATTTTATAAATAGTAACACACCCAATAATTTTCAAGGGAACTTGTTATTACTTGGCGTCCTTTTTTACTTTTTGAAGTTTTTTAGGGGCATTTCACATCTTTTTGAAACGGAAACAATATTGAGAAATTGTTTGAAGTATGAATTCACGACGTGAATAACCTTCAATAAATTGATTGCTAGCCCTAAGAAGGGCCGTTTGATTCAATCATTATGGCCATCTCTTCGTCATCTATGGGATATCATTCAGCAGCCTAGATTTTCTACATCGTATGGAGCACTTATGATAATGGCCTCAAGTGCGTATTGCTGCCACTGCGCTGAAGTAATGAATAAGCTGCTTATTTAAGCTGAAAATGTGTTGATAACTCGGCAATAAATAAAATTTCCATACGTTACATTTGCTCTAAGAATAATATATAGACATCTTGAGCGTTACGGGGCCAACTTTGGTGTTTTACGATTAAATCGTCAATACGAATCCAAGTGTTGCGTTTACCGCGCAACATACTTGTATAATGCCCCTTGGTTAAACACCCACTGTGATGAAAAATGGCACTTACAACTTTATACCGGTGTTGATTGATTGTGTATTTTTTTCTTACCTATTCCAGAGTTTGTTCTTTTAAATATTAATAGTTGAATAATCAATATTTTCTTAGTTGAGACAATGTCTCGCTTCTGAACCAATGAAAACGAAGCGCAATTCCAACAAGCTTCCTCGATTCTCATCGATTTCCCTAAATTATATGTAATAATATCTTGTAGAGTGAGAGCTACTTTACGGGCCGGAGGTACTACCAATAGCAAAATGTTATTAGGATTGCAATTAGTTATGTTTGTTTCACAAGAATTACATGAAATGACTGTACTTATGTCGATTTGTACAGCACATTGAATAGTTTCAATTTTTCGCAAAGCGAACTGATGAATTTGCTTGCATCTTGTTGTTTCGAACTAATATACTGTAACAAATTTCTTATTATTTTTATAAAGCATTCAATACAATTATTCTCTACAGGTATTTCTTTCAAACTTCTTCTCACAAATATGATTTGTTCCCTCAGTCTTTGGTGAAATATGCCTAGGTTATCACAGAATTATGTTTGGGTCTGCCGGAGACATACCTCCGAAAGAAAGCGAAGCCTATTGAAGTCTACGTGCAGTACATTAAAGCTGGAAATCGCAACCGACAATATATGACGATGCACATACGCAGACCTAAATTCACATTTCAATCTAACGACATTATGTTACAAATAGCGAGTTACGTTACGCTGGGATTCACCGATAACGAAATATAAAGATGCGAGTACGCAGAACAAAATTTCACATTCCAATACGAAAGACAATTTTACAAATAGCGAGTTACGTTACGCTGGAAAATCACATAATGAATTATAAAGATGCGCGTACGCAGACAAGATCTCACATTTCAACAATAAAGACAATACTTCATGATTAGCGAATTACGCTACGCTCGGCTTCACCTTGAAACACACGACAAGCACGTTACGCGGCGGTGAATCTTTTGCTATCATAATTTAAACAATTTTCAGGACATTGCCCTGAATTATTGGTGGGCATTCATTTTACGGGCGCTCGTCATTGCGCGACCTATTCTTTTTTCAACGGGCGCGACACGTTGGGTCGCTTATTTTACACACTATCAGTACATACGTTCGTATCCTCGTTTCGGCGAACTTACGCGCCGCATCGGCCGCAATCAAACTCCGTCGACTCCGATATGTTCCCGTGGCCGAACAGATGCCTTTTCAGCGTGATGTCGGTCCGATCGAATCGACTTCAACTGGAAGCCCTCGTGGTGACTCTCAACGCAGACACTCGTGGCAGGAAGGACGCGTCGTAGTACGAGGCTGCTATTCTCCGGATCATTTTAGGTTAGACGGGAGCCCAATATTCCTCTTTCAATATCTGATGTGATTTTCTCGAGATAGACCCGTGCCGACTGCGTGGCTCACGGTCACACTTCATCCTTTTAGCACGAATCGACGCGGAAACGGCGATGTAAAATGGCCGCCACGCTCCAGGATCGTGCGGATGATCATGGACTCCGTGATCGATCCCGGCGGTATGGACCCGTGGCCGACTGCGTGGCTCGCGGTCACTCTCCACCCTTTTAGCACGAATGCTCGACACTGATTTTGTGCCAAAAATAAACTCTCGAACGTTTCGGTAGTTTATTATTTCGCGAGTGACCCTTAAAAACTTTTTTGATCGAGTAAAGTGGTCGATCACGAGGACGCACGTCCTTCCGTGTTCACGGCTTAGATCAGAGAGAGAGAGGTAAACCGACGACGGTCTTTCTTTTCCTCCGCTCCAGTATCGTCGCGACATCTACATCCGCAAGCACACACGCTTATGCCATCTATTACGCGGCTATTTCAAACAACCTACTCGCTACAAACATCCCCCTTCTTTTTTCAAAATTGTGAAACATCATCGAGGACGGCTCTCGTGCTTTATGGTTCACGATTTTTGGAGAAAGAACTACGGATTCCTTTCACACACGCTCCTATTTACAGTAAACAAGCAAATATAAATTTAGATCACACGTTTCATGCAATGTACAAACTCGCCACCGAGAGGTCTGAAACACAAAAAGAACACTACAACGATTATGGCAGTTGAGTGGGCTCGTAATATGGACGCAAATGCCGGCGGTTATATATCCCTTTTATCTGAACGGCGTCCTTGGGATTGACTAGACTGAACGCATTAGCCCCGAACGCCCGATCGACTCGATACGGACCATAAAATAAATGGAAGAACTTAGATGTTAATTTATCACCCGCATTGGAAAGGTAAGGCCTTCGCAAAAGCACCAAATCCCCCGGTTTTACCTGATTTGAGGTTATTTTTTGGCTCTTTTTTCTTTGTTCAAAATTCTTCATGATTCGTTCATTTGCTATTATAATTTTCCTCTCATGAGTCTCGCCTATCAACTTGGGGTACCCCAGAAGGGTCTCTAAATCGCTACATGCCGTTTCACCCGTCTGAAGCTCCCGCGGTGAAAATCCCGTGCTCGAATGCGTAGTAACATTGATCAACTTTTCTATTCTAGAAACGAATCGTGCCCATTTCGAATGTGCCTCCGAGCAAAATACGCGAAAGAACCGTCCAAGTTCGCGCATTACCCGCTCCGTTGGATTGCTCTGTGGGTTTCGTACCGAGCAAAATCGAGCACGAATTTGATGTTTCTTTAGCGTGGCTGACCATTTTGGTGATGTAAACTGCGTCCCGTTATCGGCTAGGATGCTTTGGGGCTTACCCACATCGACAAAGTATCGAGTTTCTAACTTAGTTAAAGCGGCTAAAGTGGTGGCCTTCTTTATTGGATATAATTTGACGTACTTAGAGAATGCGTCGAGAACGACAAATAGGTATTGGACTCCCCCACTTGATCTCGGGAGGGGGCCATAGAAATCCACCGTTACCAACTCCCCCGGCTTCTGCGACTTCACCAATTGAAATTCTCCTTCCAAAGAATAATTCGGTGGCTTGACTCTCTGACACAGGTCGCAATACATCACCTGCTTCTTGACCGCCAGCCTCATGTTCTTCCAGATAAAGTAAGATTGTAAATAGGCCAAGGTTTTTGCCGTTCCTGGGTGCCCTAGAGCTCCATGAACATACTGAATAACTCCTTCCGTCATGACCCGGGGAAGAACAATGACCCACCGACCAGCTGATGCTCGAGATTGAAACAAAATGTGGTTTTTTATTTGATACACCCCTGGGTAATTTCCGTCAAGAACTTCCCTCATAAGGCGGTTTATCTCATTATCCTGAGCCTGCATCCCGGCCAAATTGCGCAAATTGTGATGGAGTTGTTCTGGCATACGGCACTCATCCAATCCCAGTAAATTAGTCGCCACGTTGGTCACGTTATCCCCTGTCTCATATTCGGCACTTAAAGTGGGAAGAGTCACACCAGGAGTTTGCTCCTCTTCAAATTTCCCTCGCGGGTTACGACTAAAAAAATCCGCCACTATGTTGTCTTTCCCAGCACAATAAGAAATGTTAAAGGTGTATTGTTGTAATATTAAACACCATCGCTTTAAACGGGGGGTATGAAACTGTGTGCTATTTAAAAAGGTGAGCCCCTTGTGATCAGTAATGATTTCGAAACAACGACCATACAAATAGCGCCTACACTTCTCGACCGAATAAACAATCGCTAACATTTCTTTCTCGGTTGTGCCATAGTGCTTCTCCGCTTGATTGAGACAACGGCTGACCAGAGAGACAACACACGGATCAGTCTCGCTATGCTCCTGTTGGTACAAAACTCCACTTATCCCTCTATCCGAAGCGTCCGTTTGCAATTTAAATGGCAGATCCTCGCGAACATGGTGAAGCATGATTGACGTGGCGAAATTGTTCTTCAACTCGGAGAAAGCTCTGCTATGCCCCTCTGTCCATTTCCAAGGCTCTTTGCTCTTTAAAAGAGAACGAAACGGTTCAATGAATGTAGCGTATCGTACGCTAAATTGTCTATAGTACGTACATACACCTATGAACCGTTGCAGCTGCTTGCGATTGTTCGGTTCAGCAAAATCTCTGATAACATTCAATTTGTCAGGATCAGGACGAACTCCATCCAGTGATAGTACGTAGCCGAGAAAGGGAACCGACGATCGGCAAAACAGAGACTTGTTCAAGCGTAGAGTGAATTGGTTCTTCAAAAGAGCGGACAAAACCAGTTCTAAATGCGATAGATGATCATCCCAGCATCGAGAAGTGATCAGCAAGTCGTCTATGTATAGAGTCAGAAATGGATCGAATTCCCTTCCGAAAACGTGACTGAGCGCGCGAATAAAACCGCTACCCGCGGTTTTTAAACCGAACGGGATGCGACAAAATTGATAAAGCGTCGACCCATACAAAAAAGCGGTATACGGGCGCGACGCCTTATGCAATGCTATCTGCCAATAACCGTTCGCTAAATCGGATGTTGTCATTAGTTTAACCCCGTGATACTTCTGGACAAGTTCTTCGATTCGAGGCGGAGACTCGTTATCTGATTCGATTGCATCATTTATAAAGCGAGCATCGAGGCAAATGCGCAATCGACCATCTTTCTTCCGCACTATCCGAAGCGGGTTACAATACGCACTAGTCGATCTTTCAATAATTCCTTGACTCAACATTTCATCCAGCTCGACTTGAACCGCTTCTCTCAAAGCAAACGGGACAGGGTATGACTTTCTCACTATCGCATCCGGCTTCCTTAATTTGATACGATGTTCGTATGATCCAGCCGCATTAGGTTTTTCCATGAAGACCCTTTGATATTTTGCGATCATCCGTTCTAATTGTCCCCGTTGTTCCGCCTCCAGGTGCGGGACCTGATCTAAAAGTCCTTGTAAATCCGACCTAAAATTCTCCTGCTCACCTTCGACGTACAACCGACACAGCGACATCTCATATAAATTCGATTCATCAACTTCTTCTTCAACATCCACCATTTCCTCCACCTCCGTAACCACGTTCAAGAATTCTCGATCAGGGGCGTTAGAGGAAGAATCCCCTTCTTTCCCCTGAGACACACCTAGTTTCGCCCTCTCTTCCTCAAGGCAGTGTACGGAAAGATCAACCCTATGAATTGGTGGTGATACTTTCAGGTCGTCATCCCCCTTCTTTCTAAACTGCGGGTTCTTCTTGCTTAAATCGTTATCCAGCGCGCTAGAGAAAACTTCCTTTCTACTACTATCGCCAAGCCCACGATCTCTAAATCGTGACACCTCTTTCTTACGGTATTGTATCACTTGTATTACCGTTACGTCCTCTAAATCGGATGTCACAATCTCTTCATTACGGGGCCTATCGAAAAAGATGATGTCATCAGGAATAGGACAGCCCAAAATCTTCAATGAGAACGAGTCGTAATCGATTCCGGCCCGATTTTTCGTGAACCAATCATTGCCTAAAATAACCGTCGTGGATAGATATGGCACTATCAAAAATTGTGAAACGAGGCTAAAGCTGCTTATGGAGACTTGAAGTTGAACTTGTCTCTTCACTTTGGTTGGTTTCTTTCCGACCGCAGTCGTGACAACCAGGTTGGATACCGGGAATTCCGAAACACTGAAATACCTTTTCAAATAGTTGTAAAATTCTTCCGAAATACAAGTGACTTGACTACCCGTGTCTAAAAGTGCCGATATCGGGAAGTTAAAGATCTTGATAATCAGGCGCGGACATTTCCGAATCGATGATTCATCAAATTGGTCCGGATCTTTCAACATGTCAGATACTGAGTTCTCCAACAAATCCTGCACGTGGTGTGACGAGGGAGAACCACCTTCCGTCACACCTCGAATCAGTTTAAAGGAGCAGAATCATTCGGTAAACTCGGATTATCACCTTCAATTTGCGGTGGAGGAATGCTCATTGAATGTTGCACACCCGAACCGAACGGTTGTTGGGGCATTGAGCTAGACGTTCCGTCATTCATGGTGCAAGCATGACTGTTCATTCCGGCAACAGTGCTGATACCGCGTGCGCCGGTTGCGTGGGTAGTAGGCGGCTTTCCCCCATCCCCCTGATAACTGACCGGCCTAAACCCCGATGGACCATTCCTATTGCGAAAATTGTTTTGCGTTCTCGAATACCCCGACCGGTATTGATCGCCATTGCCCGGATGACCCGGTCCTGGTTGATTCGATTGAGCACTCTTCTTAAATCTTTCTCTTTCAAGGTTTGTCATATCTAGTAATGCCAGTGCGTGGGACACTGCGTTCACGTCCGTTAAATCAGTGTTAATCATTGCCTCGCGCACGCGAATTGGCATATTCTGCATTATGGTATAATTTATTTCAAATTGTTCAAGCGGTGGCGTTAAATATTGGGCATCGGCTACTTGTCTTAAAAAGAAACTTTGCAGTGATCCGAGGTCTGGATAATATTTTTGGTTACTCCAGCGACTCTTTACCAAGACTCTAACGGACATGGAGTAGAATTCCTCTAAAAAATGATGTTTAAACGTTCGATAATCTCGACACGTCTGCCTTTGGGTTTCGTACCAAATTTTTGCCCTTCCCTCCAATGCGTTTTCAATAACTAGCATTTGCATCTCTGGTTCGATGCGTTTTATAGCAAAATACCTATCGAGCCGATCAAGAAATTCTTGGGGATGCTGGACCGATTCGTCCTTAAATTTAGGCGAAGGCACCTCGATTTTAAATGACTGAAATCCGCGAAGGAGCCCATTCAACGTACCTGTAGGTTCTGCTGGATTGGGTGTCAATGCGCCTGCAGCGGCTGCGGCCTGCAAGTCTTCGATCGCTCGCTCTTGGCGCTCCGTCGCGGCTCTCAGCCGCCGCAGTTCATCGGCGAGAATTTGTCCATCCGCCAGCTCTCGACGCATCTCTACAATTTCTTGCCTCTCGGTGTTGAGACGCATTCTTTCCAAACGAATTTGTTCTCTCTCATCCGCCAACCCTAAAGCATTTGAAATATTAGGACGCATTTTATTTCCGGATATTGGCAAAGTTCTTTTTGCCTTCACTGTTTGAATCTCCGGTGACGGAGATACAGGTGTATTGCCCGTCTCCGGAGTTCGCGGCGGAGTTCGCGGCAACGACATTGCAATTTCAAAGACTGAAAGAACTGTCAAAAATATTGCAAGGTATTATTGAATTTATTGGATTATTTATGATGGGTACTGACCAATTTGATCAGGCCCCACGTTGGGCGCCAAATTGTAACAAATTTCTTATTATTTTTATAAAGCATTCAATACAATTATTCTCTACAGGTATTTCTTTCAAACTTCTTCTCACAAATATGATTTGTTCCCTCAGTCTTTGGTGAAATATGCCTAGGTTATCACAGAATTATGTTTGGGTCTGCCGGAGACATACCTCCGAAAGAAAGCGAAGCCTATTGAAGTCTACGTGCAGTACATTAAAGCTGGAAATCGCAACCGACAATATATGACGATGCACATACGCAGACCTAAATTCACATTTCAATCTAACGACATTATGTTACAAATAGCGAGTTACGTTACGCTGGGATTCACCGATAACGAAATATAAAGATGCGAGTACGCAGAACAAAATTTCACATTCCAATACGAAAGACAATTTTACAAATAGCGAGTTACGTTACGCTGGAAAATCACATAATGAATTATAAAGATGCGCGTACGCAGACAAGATCTCACATTTCAACAATAAAGACAATACTTCATGATTAGCGAATTACGCTACGCTCGGCTTCACCTTGAAACACACGACAAGCACGTTACGCGGCGGTGAATCTTTTGCTATCATAATTTAAACAATTTTCAGGACATTGCCCTGAATTATTGGTGGGCATTCATTTTACGGGCGCTCGTCATTGCGCGACCTATTCTTTTTTCAACGGGCGCGACACGTTGGGTCGCTTATTTTACACACTATCAGTACATACGTTCGTATCCTCGTTTCGGCGAACTTACGCGCCGCATCGGCCGCAATCAAACTCCGTCGACTCCGATATGTTCCCGTGGCCGAACAGATGCCTTTTCAGCGTGATGTCGGTCCGATCGAATCGACTTCAACTGGAAGCCCTCGTGGTGACTCTCAACGCAGACACTCGTGGCAGGAAGGACGCGTCGTAGTACGAGGCTGCTATTCTCCGGATCATTTTAGGTTAGACGGGAGCCCAATATTCCTCTTTCAATATCTGATGTGATTTTCTCGAGATAGACCCGTGCCGACTGCGTGGCTCACGGTCACACTTCATCCTTTTAGCACGAATCGACGCGGAAACGGCGATGTAAAATGGCCGCCACGCTCCAGGATCGTGCGGATGATCATGGACTCCGTGATCGATCCCGGCGGTATGGACCCGTGGCCGACTGCGTGGCTCGCGGTCACTCTCCACCCTTTTAGCACGAATGCTCGACACTGATTTTGTGCCAAAAATAAACTCTCGAACGTTTCGGTAGTTTATTATTTCGCGAGTGACCCTTAAAAACTTTTTTGATCGAGTAAAGTGGTCGATCGCGAGGACGCACGTCCTTCCGTGTTCACGGCTTAGATCAGAGAGAGAGAGGTAAACCGACGACGGTCTTTCTTTTCCTCCGCTCCAGTATCGTCGCGACATCTACATCCGCAAGCACACACGCTTACGCCATCTATTACGCGGCTATTTCAAACAACCTACTCGCTACAATACATATCACCCACAAATTTCCTAACTGACAAAATGTCAACAAATACATGATCGGTCATGTAAGCTTCCACGACTGATTTCACTACATTTGCCTTTTTGGAATGAAGCATCAAAGCGTCGCGAATCAAAAAAGAATGTATAAGACACTGCATGCTAGCATTCGCAAAACATGATACATGATCATTATTCGCAAGTCCCTTTACGTGAAAGGGTAATGGACCTTGTTCGTGCTCTTCCGGCATTTTCTGATGTCAATATTAACTGAAATTTCGCGAAAAAATGTAGCGATTTTGCGAATTGTAGAAATTTCCTGAGCTTGACTCCACTGTAACTCGTAGACTATTCATATGATTGAAAAATGTGTTTTACAAGAGTTGCAAGAAATTTCATGCTTTATAATTTTTGTAATAGCTATTTTTTACCTAGGAAGGGTTGAAGAGGAGATATTCTCGAAAACGGGTTTTCGTTACCATTTTTCCAATATGGCGACGCGAGCGGCAATCACTTGAGGTCGCAGACTCGAAATATTAATTAGAACACCCAACTGTACAAATCTACCAAATTAGAACTATCCTCGACCTTTTGTACGTCAGAACCTACCCATTGCCTGGCCTACGGGTGTAAGTCGAACGAAGGAGAGCAAGCGAAGAGCGAACAAATGAGCCTCAACAAATTTGTGTGTGCCATGTATGAAACACACATAATCGACGACGCTTATTTGATGTCGATTCACTTGGTCTGTACCCGGCATAATTATTAATGCCGGGTACAGAGAGATCCCGAAGAAGGCATTGTAATAGAAAAAAGCACTGATCATGGGAACTAATTTGCAATCAAAAGATTTTAGTCCGTCGATAACGTTTATTTGAAATACTCATGTAATGTATAATTTTCATCAACATTAAATATTAAAGACTTTGTTCATAAAATGTAGCGTTTTTTAAATTTATGTTTTGATTAATATAAAAATTATTCTCAAGGAACTCAATTATTAACAATTATTTTCTAATCACTATTTTATTTTCTAATATGATTATTTTCGGATTGTACAACAATTATTTTTAACAGCAACTGTCGTGGTGTTTAACATTTAAAAATTCTATATGTAGGTTATTTTTTCATTTTTGTTGACGCACACAGTCAATACCACATACTATCTCAGAGTCCTTTCTCTAACAAGTACATTAACACTACTGTGTTGAAAATCTACCATCATACAGAAAAGCTGCGTACACACCATCTTACATGAACTCTTGGCACAGAAATAATAGAGCGCATGATCACGGATATAAATTTTTTGTATGATTACTGGTGCCGTATGAAAAATGTTGGAAAAGCGATGGACCAGTTACTTACCCAATGTCCTGAACGATCAGCATCAGGCCCGCAAATCCTTCCTCAAATTTTTCCGCTGACGACAAATATATTCGACTTTCTCTACTAATAACACTGTCCTTGTGTTCAACATTGGAAAATTCTATTTGTCGATTATTCTTTTCAGTTCCTTAATGATGACAGTCACTACCAGGTGTTATTCCCCAAATCCCTTCTTTGTCAAGTAACATTCACACCGCTAATGTGTCGAAGAACTGTCGAAAGACTCATACTACACAGAAGACACATACTGCACAAACTACACATAAATCGCGTCTTTGACAAGTAACATTCACACTGCTACTGCGTCAAAGAAACTATTAAAAAGCTCATACACCAAACTGTGTATGAATCCCTTTTTTGACGAGTTCCATTCGCACAGGTACAGTGCCGAAAGACTCATACGCCACACTATGCATGAAACCCTCCTTTGACAAGTGGCATTCACACTACTGCTATCAAAGATGTCGAAAGGCTCATGCGCCACATTACGCATGGAACCCTCCGTCAACCAGTGACATTCTCACTGGTACTGCATCGAAGAACTGTTACAAAGTTTATGTGCCACAGTATGCATAATGCCTTTTTTCGACAAGCGACATTCACACTACTATTAAAAATATCTGTCGAAAGAGTCATGCGCCACACTATGCATGAAACCCTCCTTCGACAAGTAGCATTTACACAGCTGCTATTGAAGACTCACTGGTACTGCATCAATGAACTGTTACAAAGTTTATATGCCACAGTATGCATAATGCCTTTCTTCGACAAGCGACATTCACACTACTATTAAAAATATCTGTCGAAAGAGTCATGTGCCACACTATGCATGAAACCCTCCTTCGACAAGTAGCATTTACACCGCTGCTGTCGAAGATGTTGAAAGACTCATACGCCATACTGCGCATGGATACAGCACAGCATGCATAATCCCTTTTTTGACAAGCGACATGCACACTGCTATTGAAGAACTGTCGAAAGACTCATGCGCCACACTATGCATGAAGCCTTCTTTTGACATGTAATATTCGCACTAGTATTGCATCGAAGAACTATTGAAAGGCTCATATGCCACATTACGCATAATCCCCTTCTTCAGCAAGTGATGGTTGCATATTTTTGAAGTAATGGAATCATATTTTTGAAGTAATAGTTAAATTTTTGAATTAATAGATAAATACACAATCTGTCACAATCTAACCCCACGTGGAATTTACCGCCGGCAAAACTCGTATCCACGAGCAGACGACGCGTCAGCTGAGGCGAGAGCCGATAAACGCCGCCCTTCACACGTTACTTTTTTTGGCGTGATGCTATGAAGTGTAATCTCGAACGAATCTCGAATGACAAGTGTGGAAGAATTTTCGTGTAAAAAATCGCCCGAAAATTCGGCCGAATATTATGAGATCTCAAGACTGAGTAGACGAATCGAAAAATGACCCAAACAAAATCGATAGGAAAAAATAACATTTCATTGGTAAAATGTCATTAGATTTTTTATTCATCCCCGTGTTTTCGCGTAATTTCGAATTCCAAGTTAAAGCATCGTCTGCTAAAGCCCATCTTACTGTATAAAGAGTCGCGGCGTGTCGTCAGTCCGTCAATGGCGTCGAGATCGGTGGGTCGACCAGTGGCGTCAAATCGGTTTTTTTTTTATTACTTGGCGTCGAGACGCTGCCGCGTCTCTTGATAAATACACGATCTGTCACGATCTAACCCCACGGGGAATTTACACCGGCAAAACTCGTATCCACGAGCAGACGACGCGTCAGCTGGGGCGAGAGCCGATAAACGCTGCCCTTCACACGTTACTTTTTTTGGCGTGATGCTATGAAGTGTAATCTCGAACGAATCTCGAACGACAAGTGTGGAAGAATTGTCGTGTAAAAAATCGCCCGAAAATTTGGCCGAATATTATGAGATCTCAAGACTGAGTAGACGAATCGAAAAATGACCCAAACAAAATCGATAGGAAAAAATAACATTTCATTGGTAAAATGTCATTAGAATTTTTTTTATCCCCGTGTTTTCTCGTAATTTCGAATTCCAAGTTAAAGCGTCGTCTGCTAAAGCCCATCTTACTGTATAAAGAGTTGCGGCGTGTCGTCAGTCCGTCAATGGCGTCGAGATCGGTGGGTCGACCAGTGGCGTCAAATCGGTTTTTTTTACTTGGCGTCGAGACGCTGCCGCGTCTCTTGATAACCCCTCGTTCGTTGCCGCAATTCTTTCACTGGCTGGCGAGGTATAGGTTTAGAACAGATAAAACCGAGAGTGGAGGCGCGATGAAGGACCCACCGCATATTAGTCACGGGTTCTCCTCAATCATCCGTAAGCAGAATTTGTTACACCGCATCGCGCCGACCTCGAGTGTGTTCAGCCCATATAGGTTCGGATCAAAAGAGAGTTTTCGATGCTTTCGTTCTGTCTATTCGTTTTGTCTCGAAATATAATGAATTGTACTAAAATAAGAAATAAGGGGCTGAGCTATCGTTCTCGCAGTCTGACAGCCGCTAAACTACAGTATAATTTATTCACAGCACACGATAATTATTCCTCAAGGCTATTTACTACACGTGTATTCTGTATCCTTGTGTGAAACATCGAGCAAAAGGAACGGAGGAATTTTTCGGATATTTTCAAACAGATAAGTTTGCATTGTGACTTTTTCGATGGGCTAATAATCACTTGAGCACTGTGTTTTAGACGCAAGGCCTGATCTAAAACAAAAGTTGCTGTTATATTCCTGCTTGCGATCTTGTGTGTAACCCTTAAGGGGAGGGCAGGGGTTTCAGCGAAAAAAAAATAGGGTAGGGGTTTTAGTGAAAAAAAAAAAATTTTGCGAATTTTTTTTACTATATGGATAGAGTAAATTTATTGAAATTTTTTGTCCATTGTTAAGTGTCATTTCAAGAATATCCCGTGAAATTTGTACGCGAAAATATCCACAAACAAGCCGGTGACAAACCTTTTCCAAGATCGCCTTTGGAAAAACACGATTTGCGGTGTTCACTGTATCTCAGCTAGAAATTATCTGAAATCTAGTACCATTAAAATTTAGTCAAAGTATCATCAAATCCTCCCACCAACGGTCTTTGATAATTTTTTTTTTAATTTCTAAATTTTTGGTGGTCATGTAAAGTGAAAGGTGCTATTTTTCACGAAAAATTCCGCAATTTTGGGGGTGGAAAACCCCCTCAATGTAAAAAAAATCTCAAACTAATCGTTGGGGGGAGGTATTTTATATGTAGAAAGTGTGTACCAAGTTTGAAATAAATCGGTCATGTAGTTTTCAAATGGCAGTGAACACGGACTTTGAAAAAGTGGTTTTGAGAAAAACGCGGCGCCGGCTTGTTTGTGGATATTTTCCCGTACAAATTTCACGGAATGTTCTTGAAATGACACTTAACAATGTTTCAATAAATTTACTCTATCCATATAGATGAAAAAATTCGCTAAAAACTGTTTTTTTTCACGCTGAAACCCCTACCCTCCCCTTAACAATATTTATATTCATCTGTCCTAGAGAATGCTACATATATACATGTACGTATGAATCTCCAGATAAAAACTAGATGAAAAAGGATGAAGGGTAAAAGAATGAGACGCTTGCCAGCATGCGGCATCTTGTGGGATTCTATATAATCGATGTGCCTCATTTTCCGGCTTTTGTCTAGCTTTCTTGAGGGAGATTAATCGTGGTCAGTGGTTGATCGGCGGCGTGAGCCACTTCCTTTTCTTCATAGAGAATGGAGATGAAGAAATACCAGAGGGCTGGAACAGGAAAAGAGAGTTTGTGCGATATTCTTAAGGGAAAGAAACCTGCCCGTGAGCATGGATGGCAAAGTGAAGACAGTTGGAAGCACGAAAGAGACTGTGACGTATGTACTGCAGGAAGAGGCGTTGTAGAGTGAAATACGTGCCCCCTTTGAAGGTACTACTCAGCAGACCCTGCGCGAGCATAAAAGTAAAACTTTCGGTGCTGTCGTATTTTACTCCGATTTATGCATCACTGCTTTCACTCCTTGAATCTTACGGTGAATGTACTATGTACGTATCCTCCTTGTTTCCGGATCGTTGTGGCTGGTTGGACATTTTTGCTATTTTATTGAGAATAAATAGGATAGAAAAGGGTCGCCATTTTGTTTTTTATTTGGAAAACTTTGTAACAGTGCTATTGCAATCTAAATTCTAGGCATTTGTATTTTGAAGTGCACATTAGGGCTCCTGGTTATGTAGAGGCCGATTGCAGGGGGAACTAATTTGTTATCAATTCATCCCCAAATCGTTATTGCTCCGAAAAGTTAAGTTTTTCAATACCCTGCGATTTTTGTAATCACCCACCTAGACACTGTGATCACTTTACTCTCGTGCATTCTCTTATGCCTTCATTATTCAAATGGCAGTTCGCATATCTGTTGTTCATTGTGCAAATCTCAAGAGTTTGGTTTGTATATAATCGGTGCATCAAGAGCGTGTTCAGCTGGAGATCGCAGGTAGATCTCTAAAGGTCCTCCCCCCTGCTGAAAAATGACTGCCGTCATTGTTCGCATGTCGGTTCATTCGGAGGTTATAATCGTTGGAATGATTAATGATCGTTCGACATTCCCGAGGGCGTTTCTACACGCAAATACATGTCTTATTTGTATAAAAGAATGACAACACCGATAATGAAAAGATAATCTCTCATTGACGAAGAAAATATTAAGTGACCTGCCGATTTTGTGTATCGTTGGCTAGGTACAACTAAATCTCTACACATCACTCTAGAGAGGGTGGTCTTTCTTTCTTCGTTCGGTACACCTCGCCATCGCTCTGACACATCATAGAAGAAGCTTTGTTGGCGAGATAAACAACTTATTAAAAGATTTTCCAATGCCGAAGTGTAAGTTGAGGATGAATCGAAATATCGGAAAACACACGTGTGGGAAAAACTTGTGCGTAAATGTATATCAAATGCGAAAAGAAACTGAGCAATGGTAACGGAAATTGACGCAGCAGTTTCAATTCCGGCAATGTGATGATAATGCGCCCATGTATCGATTTGTTCATAATTTTTGGAATAGCGTTTTATCGAAATTAAGAGACGCGGCAGCGTCTCGACGCCAAGTAATAAAAAAGCAACTCGAAAACCTTTGATGTCCCTGACGAACTCGCCGCGCACTAAGTTGGCGTTCCATCTGTCATATACACGAAGTTGGCATTCCATCTATAATTTTTTTATTTTAAATCGATGCCACGCAAAAACGCGTCGACGAATCGAAAATCCGATGACACTTGACAAGAGTAATGTGATTTTTTTTCCTATAGTTTTATGTAAGTTAATTTCCGATCCGTCCACTCAATTCCCAGATTTCATAATTAACGGTCGAATTTCCAAGCGATTTGGACGTCGAGAAAATTATTCCACACTTCGTATCTTTTAGTGGAAAAAAGTAGTCCGTCATATCCTAAATATAGTACATACGTCCTTATGAGAATTTATTAACACATTTGTTAACAGGCGCGAAGAGCAACGCGCTTTAGACTCGTCTCGCGAAGTTCGACTGCTGACTGCCATCTTGCCTGCTATACATACATATAATATAGAACCCTACAGAGTGAGGCGTTTTGACAGTTCTAATCTTTAGTCGAGTTCAGTTCTTCGTGTGTCATATTCGAACTTCAAAAAATTCTTCGCAATTAGGAATAGGACGGCAAGCTGTACGTTGAGCTCATACTTTCCACTGGTAAGAATTAAACGGCAAAAACATTTAACCGTCTTGCATTGAATAAAGGTAATGTTGATATCATTCAATAGGAATTATTTCCTCGCACAAATTTCTGGTTCAGAGTAACCAAGATGATTTTCATAAGGACAATAAATATAAGTTCTATTCAGTCAATCAGAGAAAAAATGTACATTTTTACGTACTGCAAACTAGAAATTCGTTCGACGATAATAACAAATTTGTCGAATCGATGTTATTCTTCGGCGGCTCCAAGCAGGCTCAACGAGACGAACCATCCACATGTATCTGGTTCCTTTTCGCATGATTCGCATTCTTCTCGGTCAACGTGCGAAATAAAATACCTCGATTTGTTTACTCGATATATTTAATTTTTTTTACGAGCGTCGGTTTGTCTTCCTTTACTGCGACAAACAAAAGAAATAATAAAATTTATAGGTTGAGAACGAAAAAATAATTTTCTATTAGCTTTGAATCATACTTTGGAATTTTCCGGACAAACACTCGTCCAAGGGCCTTACAAATATAGGTAACTTTTCAAATTTTTCTACTGAAAGAGGAGTACATTTTTTCAAAATAAAATTTCTGAATGAAAATCAAACAATTCAAAAAGAATCATAAAAGTCGAAATGAATTGTAAAAATATTGTTGCAATTATGCTGCAGATAAATGTGTAAAGTTTGTTCCGGGAAAAAGCCTCGGGAAGCACTAGAACTCTCTAATTCACTATATTGCTTTTTACCTCATTTTAGTTTCCGGTGCCGCCCCGCCGCCTTGACAACGACCTTCTTGCTGGAAATATGGCTGGAAGCGCCGTCCTCGACGGATTACCAGAGATTAGTAGGGAGATGTGCAGCGCGCCCGTTTTCGGCGTGCGTCGGGAATGGCGCTGAATCGCGGCGGCGAGTTCGGGAATGTAATTTTGTGATCATCGCCTCTGTCGAGGTTGCAGATTCCCTTGTAGCCGCGCGATTCGTGATCACCATTCAAGTCGATATCGCAGTCAGCGTGAACACGAATGGGTAGCTCGGTGGGGGAAACGTCTGCGCCCCTCGCAAATCGTGCTTACTCGACAGGCGAACGGAGCGAGAATTTCCGTCCGATCGAGCTCGACGTATTTGTGTGGCCGTACTGCGAATTAGAATATGCATTCAATGAATTTCAAAGTGAAAAACATGTATCGAGATCATTGTTTTCTCTAGGTTGCCTGTTGATCCCGAGAATGTGGGTTAAAAAAATTGACAACAAAACGCGTTGAAAAATAAAACGCCGAAACGACCGTGGAAAGTTCAAAGAGAAATCTTGAGCCTTTATCGCGGTAGTTTCGGCGTTTTTTTTCAACACTAAACATTATAGATAAGCGTGTATCATAAATGTTTCTATATTCTCAATAAGCGTCGTGGCTGGGTTGGCAGCCTGACGGATTAACAATGCTTGCGGTCCAGGTTTGATCCCCGGTGAATCCATTTTTTATGTGTGAAGGTTTTTTATGTGAAGTTGCCCAAAACGAGCGGGCGTTTAAAATTTTGGTTCAAACGGTGTTGGAAAACATGATTAAAAAATAAATGTTTCTCCCAATACGTAAATGAGTTTTTATTTTTCGCCTTAGAAAATTAATTTAAAAAATGGTTGGAAAAAAGTGCCGAAACGATCGAGAAACGCTCAAAAAGAACTTAGAGTATTTCTCGATCGGCATTTTTTTCAACACATTTCACATTAGATAGGTGTTTCGGCATTTTTTTTCAACACATTTCACATTGGAAAAGTGTGTATGCCTAAGGCAGCTTTGCAGTCCCAAGAGCCTCGCGGCTCTTGGGACTGCGAAGATCCGCTGAGATCGAGATATCAGCGTGCGGGCTCTGAGTACGGACGACGTGTAACATCCGGAAGGGATGAGAGCATAATATTTTCGCTTCCCTCTTTGTTGCCTACGCCTAGCGCAATAGCACGGGATGAGGGTAAAAAGGGGTACTGCGTGGGAAAGAGTAGAATTAAGAAATTGACACGATATTTCGAAATTGAGGAATAATTCGACAGACTTGGTGTAAGATTGACACTATGTTATTTATTATAAGATTTTTAGATGGTTTGAAGCGATCAGGCCTACGATGAATGATACAAAAAGAAAAGGTAAAGTTAGCTTACATTGGTTGTGTTTGACGCTCGGTCGGTCGCTCGCTCGCTGGCGTGGATATTTGTTGTCGCTCGCGTTACAAGGGCCTTCGCTCTTGGCCTGGTGCGCTCGCTGGTACAATCGCTGGTAAGGCGCTCGCAGGATTTTACGCTGGTCGTGTGTATAATCGACTTGTTTACTACGACGGGCACTACGCGTGGATATGAATATGAACGGCGCGCGAGGTTGATAAATTGAGACTGATATTTAGGGAAAAATGAAGACTGTTCGTATGAAGGTTAATTGGAGATATTCGTTTGGCTTCTGAATTAAGACTTGATAGAAGAAGTTGATTCGATGTTGGTTGACGTAAGACTGAGATTGAATTTGATGAAGATTGTCGGGAGACTGGGATTGAGACTTGATAGAGGAACTTGAGTCGATGGTAGTTGACGGGAGACTGGGATTGAGACTTGATAGAAGAACTTGATGTGATGGTGGTTGACGGGAGACTGGGATTGAGTCTTGATAGAAGAACTTGAGTCGATGGTAGTTGACGGGAGACGGGGATTGAGACTTGATAGAAGAACTTGTTGTGATGGTGGTTGACGGGAGACTGGGATTGAGACTCGATAGAAGAACTCGATGTGATGGTGGTTGACGGGAGACTGACTTCAGGAAGGAAATCTTTCTTGATATGAAAAATAGGAGCGGTTCAGTAGTGGGAGAAGGAACCTTAGGGAGAGTGTGGTCTTGGTCATCTACTTCTTTTGGGATTGGACCATTGGTGGTGAAGATATCGGTTGATTAGCGTGATTTGTCGCGGTATGGTGTGCGAATACTTTACAGATTCGTTAGGCACGTGCATCGCCTTATTCCAGGGCATCGGTTCTAATAATATGCGTATGAAGAGAAGGAGACCTTTGTCTCGTGTTTCGGCGAAAAAGCGGATGGGATGTAGAGTTCGATATCAGAGACCTAAGCATTCGCATGGTTTGTGTTATGTCAATTTATGGCTATGGTGACTTCTCATACTGAGAAGTTTGTATATCGGACTACGCTGCAAGACCGGATGTCGTATTATTTAGTCGGAGTTATAAGTTCGTCGGAGCCGTCTAGTCTATGTTATGTGTAAATCATCTAGGCTCGAGGCTTTTCTCGGTCCCCATGCGGTTGGGACGGCGTAGAGTTTTTGGAGTCGGTTGATCGAGTTGATGGTTGATTTTTCGGTCGACAGCTCTTCTTAGAATATGCGCCTGAGATCGTGTTCTTGTTGACAGGCTATCGTGTATATATTGCTGTGAGTTGAATATGCGTGCGAAACGTACGCACGTTCCTTTTTACGATAAGCTTATAACGTCAAATGAGGATATTGGGAATAACCGAGAGAAGCAGATTCGCTAGGATGTAACAGACGCTGGTTCGATCCCCGTTAGCAATGTCTTTTTTTTAAATATTAAACATAAATGAATTAAATGTCATGAACAATGCCTGGACAGGCGAGAGTAGCTAGAGCGAGGGGAAGTTCAAAAAATTTAAATATAAAATAAAGAGAAAAAATAGATAAAAAATCGATTTACTGGAGATCGAACGCGGACCGCAAGCATTGTAAATCCGTCAGGCTGCCAACTCAGCCACGACGCTCATTGAGGATATAGAAACATTTATGATACACGCTTATCTATAATGTTTAGTGTTGAAAAAAAACCGCCGAACCGATCACGGCAACAGCTCAAGATTTCTCTTTGCATCTTCCACGGTCGGCCGTTTCGGCGTTTTTTTTTTTTCAACGCGGTTCATCGTTGATTTTTTCAAACCGCATTTTCGGCATTAACAGGCAACCGAGAGAAAACAATGATCTCGGTACATGTTATTCACTTTGAAATTCATTTAATGGATATTCTAATCCGCAGTACGGCCACACAAATATGTCGAGCTCGATCGGACCGAAAATCTCGCTTCGTTCGCTTGTCGAGTAAGCACGATTTGCGAGGGACGGAGACTTTTCCCCCACCGAGCTACCAATTAGAGTTCTCGAGAGACTCCCGCGGCTACAAGGGAATCTGCAACCTCGACAGAGGCGATGATCACAGAATTATATTCCCGCACTCGCCGCCGCGATTAAGCGCCATTTCCGAGGCACGCCGCAAACGGGAACGTCGTACATCTCCCTACTAATTCAGTACGAGTCGTTTGCGGCCGTGTTGATGAATACTTGTTATGGAATCGGCTTCGATTCAAGGATCGAAACGTAATCAAGGATCGAATCAAGGATCGAAACGTAAAACATAAAAACGTTTATTTCCATTGCGAAGAAACAAGGATCGAATCAAGGATAGAAACGTAAAACAAAAGCGTTTATTTCCATCGCGACCTTGGAAACCTTCATTGACCGAATCGAAGCCGATTCCATAACAACAAGTATTCATCAACACGGCCGCACACAACTCGTACTGAATTGAAAAACGACTGGCTATAAACTTGACACAATGACCTTCTTCGGGGAGATATTACAACTTTTCGGATACATCACCTTGGCAGCTTTCAAAAATGGGAAACGCGACGCCGCAACGAAGACTCGACTAAAACAACAATTTCGTTTCTTACTAAAATGTAGACAGGAAGGTTTGATACCGAAACATATTTACTCGAAGAACTTCAATATTCAAATTGCAGGAAACAAAGGAAAATTAAAACTGAACAGAGTGACACACAAAAATCACAAATCATTATTAAATATTGAAATCGACGATCTCAATTTGCGAATTAAAATACTAAACAAAAAATAGAAAAAAAAACACTGAAATAATCAACAAAACTCAAAACACTATAAAAGATAAATTTTTCTCATTTAAAAAAAACAAAACTAAATAGATTATCAATACTCATATATGAAAAACGCCAAAAAAAACTCCGAAATCTTAGATTTTAACAAACCATGAATATACATCAACACATTTTCAATCATGATGAATTTTTAAGAACAATGGTCTGAGAAATACATCTCAACAAAAACAACACACATTACCAGAATTAAAAAAACAGAAATCAACCAATACAAAACTACAATTTCTTAAACTCAACTTTCACTTATAGGCAACAAGACACGAATAATAATTCTTTTACCGATCCTCTGATTAATATCAATTCAACAATTACATTACACAACACAAAAGAATGGCTTATAAATCTCTCCAATACTGACATTCCATCGCGCATTTTAACATTCTTATCTCTTGGTGAAAAATGTTGCTTTCCTTATCTCAAACTTTCAAACATAAAAACATACATCCACAATTCTATCTCAGAACTTGAATCCAAATTAGAATTTCTACTCGACAAACCTAGACAAAATAAAATAAGAAAAAAAATCAATAAAATCATGGACAAAATGAATATACCAATATCATTTTCTAACACCAGTAAAATTGTAAAACACACTTCTTCATTCCTAAAAAGTAATCCACAACTTTTAATCACACGAGCTGATAAAAGAAATTCAACAGTCATTTTAAACAAATCAGATTACATCACAAAAACATACAATTTACTCGCAGATTCCTCAACTTATAAACTAACAAATAAAAATCCTATCAATATCCTACAAAAAGGCATAAATAATATTCTCTCCAAATGAAAAATCTTGAAAATCTTTGACGAAACAAAATTCAAATACCTCAAAGCAGAAAATTGCAACTTATCTCGTCTCTATTGCCTTCCAAAAATTCACAAAAAAACTTCCCACTTCGTCCAATAGTATCTTTAATCAACAGCCCAACACATAAATTAGCGGAATTTATTCAATCAAAACTATTTAAACTAATAAATACAACAAACTCACACGTCAAAGATAGCTTCTACTCAAAACAATCAGTCTCAAATATCTCAATTCCACTCAATTACAAACTTGTCTTTTTCGATGTCGTATCCCTTTACACCAACATTCCACTACAACTAGTTGTTCAAAGGCTTCAAAAAATATCAAATCTATTTTCTGAAACATTTCCATTAAATGAAATAATTAAAGCCATATAATATATCATGTTCTCAACTTATTTTACATGGCAAAACAAAATTTATCAACAAATTTCTGGATTACCAATGGGTTCACCTCTTGCTCCGATACTATCTAACATTGTTATGATTGATTTAGAAACTAATTGTTTGGAAAAATTAAAATTTTCATTGCCATTATACAAAAGATATGTCGATGACATTATTATTGCTCTGGCAACAGATAAAATTGAATCCACTATCAAAATTTTCAACTCATATAATTCAAAATAGCAACTTACATCAGAAATAGAAGAAAATAAAAACATTCCTTTTCTCGACATACTTCTAATCCGCAATCAAAATTCAATCATCATAAATTGATACAGGAAACCTACTTGGTCTAGCAGATTCATAAACTTCTTTTCACACCATCCACTTTCCCCAAAAAAGCCATAATTTACAGGGTAGTTGATAGAGCAATAAAACTATCTCATTCATCTTTTCACAAAAAAAATCTTCAACTTATTAGGAACACGATGACACAAAATTGTCTTCCGATCTCTTTCACTGAAAAAATAATAAAACAAAGACTTTCTACAATCAACAATCAAAAAAAGAAAAAAAAACTTTGATTCCTCTAGACTAATAAATCTACCAAATACAAAAAACATCCATCACCAACTAATTCGTCTTTTTCAACAATATAATATAACACTAATCACAAACAATAAACACAACATTTTATCGATTACAGGCTCTCCCAAAGACAAAATAGATAACAACAAAAAATCTAACATAGTTTACAAAATCGATTGTAATGATTGCAATTCTACATATATAGGCCAAACAACAAGATACCTAAAAAACAATCAATGAACACAAAAATAGCCTAAAACACACCACCATAATACACACAGCCCTAGCACTGCACGCAATAGAACAAAAACACGATTTCAAATTTGATGAAGTAAAAATTTTAAATAATGAAAACGCTCAAAAAAATATTGATGCTAGAAATTATTCAAAAAAAGCGCATCCTAATGCCATAAATTTCAGAACAGACATAAATAAACTAAGCTCTATATATAACTCAATAATATAAGTATAATAATATTTTATAACCATAATTATACACATCAATTTTAAAAACTTTTGACATAACACATTAACTTCAAAATTCCTGACACGACACATTAATTAAAAAAAAAAAAAAAAAAAAAACTAAAAATTCGTAACATGACACAGGAACTTTAAAACTCTTGACACGACATTGCCAAAAGGATCATTCTCCCTCGCTCCGGAAAAATTAAGTTCGCCGCTTAGTTTCTCTCGAACTCTCAGAGACTTCACTACTCGACATGTAGAACATTGAAAATTTCTAGTTTTCCTCCTTGTGCTTGCGAAGATAGTTATTTTTATTTTAAAAAAATTAAAATTCAATTGGCAAATATCACATTACAAGACATTTCGTTAATTAAGGCGGTCCTCTAATTTCTCGGGTCGAAAAAATCGATTTTTTTTCATAAATCACATCTACAACATGTGTAGAAAATGTGTGCCAAAGGATTTTTCGATATTCGAAGTGGTTCACAAGTTACGGCCCTGGAACGGAGCAGGTATACGGAGCAGGTAAACTTTCAAACGCGTTTTTCTCGAAACACCATTTTTCGAAACGGTGACCACGATATTTCAGAAACTACTGCACCGATCTTGTTCAAATTTATACAGCATCTTTAATATGTTATAAGCCAGCGATTGAGCTAGGATTATCATGATTGCTTCGATAGTTTTTTTGTACGAGCGAAAAACTTAAGAAAAAGTGAGTAAAAAATAGAATGTAATTTTCAAAAGTGTATAGAAAAGTCAATTTTTGTACTTTAGAATTCACTCTAGTTCAATCGCTAGTCTTAAATATGAAGATTAAAATGCCGTTTGGTTTTTTTATTTCAGATAAGCAGAACAGCCGCAATCTTGGTCACCGTCAAGCACCTCTTTTACTTGATGTCTTCCTGTCGGCCACTATAACTTTTATTCTATTATATACTTTGACTTCAAAAAATTTGTAAAGCTTATTTAAATGTTAATAAAGATTATGCAAAAACAATGAGATTGATTATTTCGATGCTTTGCCCGTAAAAAAATTATTGAAAAAGCCGTAAAAAAACTGCCGAGAAACTAGAGGAACGCGTTAAAAAAAAATTCTTAGATCAAACCAAAAATTCTCTTATAATATTAAGCCTTCACAGATGATAGAAATCGCTAATAAACGATAAATCTCTCTATTGATTGAAAATAAAGGTTCCGAATCAATCCTCCGATTCACCTCCATAAGACAGTATTGCACCAGCATCAATACTGTCTAGTTTAATCATCTTCCAAGCACAAACAAAAAACTGGAAATATCAACAATATTCTGGTAAGTTATTTGACATATTTCTTGACCTAAAAATCTATAATAGATAATATCACACTTTCACACACCACTCTTGTGACGCAATAAATAAAATAAATTAACATATTACAATAAATTGCTCATACAATACCACTATTATTCAAATTAGAACAAAACTAACATATAATTTACACAAATCATTAAAATCCATGTATAACTCGTTTATAACACACAACACAATTATATAAAATCTTATAAACTCTATCTATATAAGTTGAAATTCATAATTTATAGAATAAATAAAATTCTGAAGAGGATCCGAATCAAGGATCGAAAGGTAAAACATAAAAACGTTTATTCGCGTTTCCATCGCGACCTTGGAAACCTTCATTGGCCGAATCGAAGCCGATTCCATAACAACAAGTCTCCCTACTAATCTCTGTGTGTACCTGCCGCCCAGCACGATTTCCTTGTCCTGCAATACGAAAACATTTTTTTTACTCTCTTCAAAATAAGACTTGCGGAGCCCACAACGTTGTTTACTTTGCAGCAATCTAAAATATGGAAAAATAAAATATTTTCGGCATACAGGAGTCAACTCATGAATTTGTCAGATATCAACTGAACGCAATGAAAGATGTATATCTGTAGACATGAACATTTTTAATTGCCTTCGGTTGATGTGAAAAAAGTTCATAGACGGGCTCCTCGATATCTACACGTCTGAGGTTTTCAATGTCTCCGATCGCTGGGAAGAAATCCATAATTTTAGCTTCGCAGTCTCTAAAGATATCAAATGTTGGTTGTTTTTAGTTATTATAAGACAGAAACATATTTTCACCTTTTGACAAAAAAACAATCAACATTTTGTGTCTTTAGAGACTGCGAAGCCAAAAACATGGATTCCTTGCAGTGATCGGAGACGTAGGCGAATTTATATTCCTCCGTATAGAGAAGCAAATTCTTAAATTTTTCTCACATTAACTGAAGGCAATTAAAAATGTATATCCATGCGAATAACATTTTTATTGCCTTTGGTTAATGTGAGAAATATGCATAGACTGGCTTCTCGATATCTAGAAGTTTGACGTTGTCTGTGTCTCCGATCGCTGCGATGGAGACCATGATTTTGGCTTTGCAGTCTCCAAAGATATAAAATGTTGATTGTTTTTAGTTACGGGATCATCGATCCCTTAACCCGATACAGTGTAACGGGTCGAAAAATAGCCGATTTTTGCGATTTTTTTTTCGACGGTAAAAATACGCTATTCAGTCAAATTTTTTATATCATATCAAAGGACACATGAAGAACGGAAAAAAATGAATGTTTATTTTTACATTTTTTAACAGTTGAAAATGTCTTCGAAAAAAGGGAGTATACGGTTGTGGCCGTAAATATTATCTGAAACAAAATTTGTAAAAAGATTATTAATCAGTATGAAAGCTGCTGTCGGGCTACGGAGGTTGTTTCAAAATAAAAATTTACAGAATGGCGGTGGTTAGAAAAAAAGTATCGAATTTAGCCTATATTTTCGACAGTTTTGAGTTTTTAAAAATATGAAAATAAAACGAATGCTTCCATAGCAAGATAAAGAATGGCGTGAAGAATGTTGTGTTAAAATTTGAGACGGATAGCTTGAAAACTCTTTCTTTGAAAGTATACACCGTTTTTGAAAAACGATATTTCGAGAAAAACGCGTCCGGCCACGGCAGGTCTCACGCAATTGGTCGAATCCCTTTTTCTGAGAAAGGTTGTAGTAACCGGAATAATTCGAACTTCGCCCCAAAAATTGAACAGCATGTTTATAACCGCTATCGGATAATGCAAAAAAATCGATTTTTTGAAAATGTTACACTGTGATGATCCCTCAAGACGGAATGACACCTCATCGCGGTCGGTATGGTAGAGCAATTGTAGATACCCAAAAATCTCTGAAACGGCTCTTCAGATCCCGTCGAAACTTTGCCAAACGGCGTCAAATTGATAGACGAACAGCTGTCTGCCCCTCAAATTTTCTGAATTTGAGAAAAAAAACGTAGATCGGGTTATCATAAGCCAATCTACGGATGGCTTTTAGCGCATCCCACAAGAAAAAACCTAAAGGATTAAAGTCTAGAGAACGTGGTGGCCATAAATGTGGCGCAGGCCGACGGCCTATCCATCGCGTTCCAAAGGCTTCGTGAAGAAAAGCACGAACTTGCCGACCAAAATGTGGTGGGGCGCCAGCGTGCTTAAAGAAAAGGCCTTGGCGATTCTGCCGCGGAACAATTTCTCGTAAGCGATGGATTAAATCGTGCTGCAGAAACACCAGATAATTTCGACTATTCAACCGCGACAGAAGATAGACCGAGCCAATGATGTTGTCGCCAACGATACTTGTCTAAACATTGACGCTTAATCGACCCTGGTAGACTCGTTGCATCATCGCATGAAAGTTCCTGTCAGGCCAGATGCGAATATTTTTCCTATTTACAATGCCGGTACTCGAGCAGCTCGCCTCGTCGGTGAACAGGACGTGCTCAAGAAATCGAGGGTCTCTTTGCAATTGCCGACGCATCCAGCGGCAAAAATTCCAACGAACTTGATTGTCCCCAGGGTGCGGTGCTTGGACATATTGCACACGATACGGTCGCAGGCCCTCCTCGCGAATTATGCGACCAACTGTCATATGTGCTACACCAACGCAAGCGGCTATTCGGCGTAAGCCCATGACGGGAAAGGCCCGTGCAAGAGCAATAACACGCTCCTCGATCCTCCAATGAACTCGAGGACGTACTGCTCTCCGATGTCCAGCGCCCTGGAAGCCAAACCTTTCCTGGTCATTAAAGCGCTCATCAAGACATTGAAATTTACGCCGATCCGGAACTGCACCAAGCCTTAGCCGTCCCCCATGGGCACGCTGGAGCAGCCACTCTCCATAAATATCGCGAGCTCGAACATAATTTCCAAACGCCTGATCAATAGCGCGAATCATAACGCGTTGGTCTTGTCCATCTCGCAAACGACCACGATGGTGACGTCGGTAATGATCCATGGTCACACACGATCCGACCAAGATAATACGACCAGACTATCAAACAACAAGGCAGCTAGACACGGCCAGACTGTAACAGACGATAATACCAAGAGACATGACCAGTTAAACAACCAAGACAGTCAGACACGATTGGACAGAGAGACAGAGACACGAATAAGCAGTCAGACACAATGCAACATAGAGACACGACCAAACCATTCGAATCCCCTGGCTGAGTGACGGAGAGCTTTATCTTGGTGCTTAACTCGCTATTGTTGTGTTTCTCCTATCCATGATCCGGGAAACTCATATTTCCGGATTTTCAATATTTTATTTTTTATTTCCTGGGTGACGGACTCATTTGCGACCCATGGTTCCTTTCTGATTTTTGTTCCTCTCATTGAGGAGAATTTTTCAAGCCAATAAAAAAATTTTACCTTGAGTTTTGGGGTCAAGGTCAATTTTACGCATCCATGTTGAGGGGTGATCTTCGCCGAACGTGACTCGGTGAATCACCTGGTGGAGTGGTGACACATAATTTTTAAACACCCTATACATTTTCAATTGCCATTGATAGATGTAAAAAAAATTCTCAGATTGCCTCATTACTGCGAAGAAGCCCGTAATTTTGGTTTCGCAGTCTCGAAAGATATAAAATGTTTAGTGTTTTTAGTTATTGCAATAAAAAATATACATTTGCTTTTCGGCTAAAAACAATCAACATTTTACATCTTTAGAGTCTGCGAAGCAAAAAACATGGATTTATGCGCAGCGATCAGAGACATTGAAAAATTTATATTTCTCTGTATACAGGAGCTAATTCATTGACTTTTTTCGCATCAACTAAAGGCAATAAAAAATGTATATCCTTAGAGGTAAACTTTTTTCATTGCCTTCAGTTAATGTGGGGAAAATTCATAGAAATGCTCCCCGATATCTAGAAATTTGAGGTTTTTGATCTTTCGATCGCTGTGAAATTTTTGTTACGTGTGTATTTCATGATAATCTGGACTTACTTTTATATTCGTGTTGTGGGCTCGGTCCCGGTTCTTCCTTTGGTGGAGATGCCGGTCCTCCTTCGCCTATATTTTTTCTGTTTCCAATGCCACGAATGCGATTCCCCAGATTTCGCTGAATTCAAATAGCTCAAAATACTTGTCTCTACTCAATACGAATTTGAAACTATATACCTATTGTTTCTCCAGACATATTCGGAATTCACTTTTTCGCCAGAAACGAAAAAAAGATATTTCCCCTTTGAAAAAGGTATGAAATCTACATTTAAAAACCTTCAAAAAGTAAAAAAAGGACGCGAAGTAATAAAAATCCGCTAAAAAACATTGTTGCCTGCTTGAATTGAAAATTCTGGTTTAACTCAAAATATTTTGTATTTGAATCCGAACAATAGATTAATTATATTTTTTCAATTCAAATGTACATAAAAGTGAAATAAATTTGTATAAAGTAGCCAAGCAAGTTTACTAGAAATGTTGCACACAAAATTGTTGAACCTTAGGAATGATATCTTTGCAAATCTTTCATTTTCATTAGAAAAAATCATTTATTACAACACAAAATTGATGTCACCATTATATAACTGTACAACGTATGTGCCACGCAAGGACACTGGAAATGGTGTGCAACGACTTGGCGTGCACGGTCAAGAAAAAAAGTTCGGCGAAGGATTTTGTCTTCCCAACTACTTAACTCCCAGGTTAGGAAAGAATAGACTGCCGAAATTTGTTATGTAAGTGGAAATCAAATTTTGTGATCCCGCAAAGTACGGATCAAATCATTGACGTACCCCTAGACCACACGATACGTGGAACCTTATTTTGTTTGCATAATTTAATATGATATATAAATGTTTTGAAATCGCGCCGGTGGATCTGGTACGAGTAATGGTTAGCCGGGGGGGAGGGGGGGGTTTCAGTACACGCTAAGCAAAGGAAAAAAAATAAGAGAGAGAAGTCCGTGGTTCTATATTGAATGTTTATCGGAAAATATACCGCGAGACCCGGTAGCCACGAGGCAGACCGTGGACGCGAACCCCGGAGAACGCGAACCACCGAAAGTTCTTACGCGCCACTTACCGAACACGTCGCGTAGTCGAGGTATCGCCTTTAACCGTCCTCACCGACGGTCACAGAAACGAATTGGCCGAAGCCGCGCTTGGTCCTTGTCGGCTTTATTAAAACCCCGCGTGGTCGCGAAAGCACCCGGCACACTCAGTCCACAGTCCTTCATCAAAAACCCAGAAAGTTCGCCGGAGTTGCGAGGACCCCTCGATCCAGAAAACGAGCACAAGTCGAGACGCGATGCACATTTTTTCGAGCTTCGTAAGAGAGAGAGTGAGGTGAGACCGCGCGTTACGCTCAGTGCCCGCCTCCGTTACCCTAGATTGCATCTTCCGTGAGCGATCGAGAGCGGTCTCGATCGACGCGCGGGCCAGGTGGCGCTGGAGTTGCTCGATCCGACCAAGGAGAGGTCCAATCGACCGCGAAAAAATTAACGGCAATTCGCAACAATAAAAGTATAAACCTTCTCCTCTATTACACAACTATTATACATTGTATGCAATATATTTTGTCGTATAGACTTTAGTGTATTGGTTAGAGTATCCGTCTCTAAGCCACAGAATCGGCAAGTTTAAGGGTCGAATTACGGTACAGTCGTCTTGCTGTTGGAAAACGAAATATCCAAGTATTACTCCTGACATTTATTGCGGTATATTCGATGGTTTGTCTGAGTCCAGTCGAATATTTATCAATAGTGGATATAACGTAGCTCCGATATACCACCGATAACACCATATATATATATGGTGTTATCGGTGGTATATATATATATATATATATATATATATATATATATATATGGTGTTATCGGTGGTATATCGGACCATCGAATATACCGCAATAAATGTCAGGAGTAATACTTGGATATTTCGTTTTCCAACAGCAAGACGACTGTACCGTCGTCTTGCTATATATATATATATATATATGGTTTATCGAATAGCTATATCAGAAACATCAGTATCATCAACCTTGAACGCGTGGCCCTTATTGTCGTAAATTTTCAGAAAAATTACTGTTAATTCGCCACCCTCATTGTCTATCTGATTAATTACACCGATATACCTACCTTCCTTACTTTTGTACAGGAAACTTAAGGGATCATTACAGTGTAACGGATCGAAAAAATCTGATTTCCGCGATTTTTTTAATGGTTAAAATACGCTAATCAGTGTGATTTTTTTTTATGTCGAATCAAAGCAGTCATGAAGAACAAAAAATCAATTTGTAAACGTGTTTTTTATTAATTTTTTCACATTTTTTAGCGGTTGAAAATGTCTTCGAAAAAAGGACTCGTCGCGGTGTACACGGTGGTGGCCGTAAATATTGTCTGAAACAAAATTTGTAAAAAAATATATTAATCAGTATGAAAGCCGCCATCTTGCTATGGAGGTTTTTTTCAAATCAAAATTGACAAAATGGCGCCAGTTTGAAAAAGAAGTATCGAATTGAGCCTATTTTTTCGACAGCTTCTCGTTAACGGGAAGGTAGGGGTTTCAGCGTGGAAAAAAAAACACTTTTTTGCGATTTTTGTTTCATCTATATGGATAGAGTAAATTTATTGAAACCTTTTGTACATTGTTAAGTGTAATTTCAAGAACATTCCGTGAAATTTGTACGCGAAAATATCCACAAACAAGCCGGTGACAAAGCTTTTCCAAGAACGCCTTTGGAAAAACACGATTTGCGGTGTTCACTGTATCTCAGCTAGAAATTATCTGAAATCAAGTACCAATAAAATTTAGTCAAAGTATCATCCTCCCCCCAACGGCCTTTTATAATTTTTTTTTCATTTCTAAATTTTTGGAGGTCATGTAAAGTGATAAGGGCTATTTTTCACGAAAAATTCCGCCATTTTGGGGGTGAAAAAAACCCTCAATGTAAAAAAAATCTCAAACTAACCGTTGAGAGGAGGTATTTTATATGTAGAAAGTGTGTACCAAGTTTAAAATAAATCGGTCATGTAGTTTTCAAATTGCAGTAAACACGGACTTTGAAAAAGTGGTTTCGAGAAAAACGCGTTTGAAGTTTAGAGAAGTCGGAGCTACAGTGTTAGAGAAGCGAGACTAAATAGTCAATAACTTCGAGAGTGTTTGCTCTGATTGACTTGAAATTTTGGGATTATATTCTTGAAATGTTTAACTATAAGAAAAGACAAAATAAATCGATTTTTCAAGAGTGCAAAGCTCTACCCTCCTCTTAAAAAAATATGAAGATTAAAAAAAAGCTTCCATGGCAAGATAAAAAATGCATGAAGAATGTCGTGTCAAAATTTGAGACGGGTAGCTTTAAAACTCCGTGTGCAAGATGAAGAATGCGTGAAGAATGTTGTGTCAAAATTTGAGACGTATAGGTTGAAGAGTCCGTGTAAATATCATCAACGTTAAGTTGTGCCTTTCCTTCGTCCTCCACTATTCCGAAATTGAAATGCTGGCATTCGTCATCTCAAAAGTCATCATTACCTAAAAGAAACAGCATACTGTCAGTCCCGGAAGTTAGAAGATAGCTAATACCTGACCATGCTCGAAAATAAAACAGTCTTTTGTGTCATAAAATTACAGGAGACTGTGCACAGGGAATTGTTATTTTTGCAAAAAAAGTTGTCTAGAAATAAATCATTTGGATTCTTTCTAGAATTAAGAGTCACACGTGCTACCTTATTGAATGAATCAATGATGTATGAAATGATTTTAATTTAATCACATAAAATAATAGAAGGACTACTAATCAGGGGACTGTTCAATCAAGCGGCTCTGTCACGTCGTTCAACCACAAACGCAGCGCTCACACGGAATAATATGGCGTTAGCTAGCTTAGCTGGGCATTTGGACAAACTTTACACCGTTTGCGGTTCGTTGATCGCAATAAATGATGTCTACTAAACGAAATACGAATTGGGCGCGATTTTGAAGTTAGACCAGGGGACTGTTTTGAACTTTTTAGAACAACATTTGAGTGATAGTTTTTCATATTGAAAAAGTATTTAAAATTATGGCCATATTTTATAAAAACGTGTCCTCTATTCTAGTTAAACCTATGAATGTTAGAATTAGGCAATGTTATTACTAAAAGTAAATATTAGCCGTGAACCTTGTCATTCTGGAAATGGGACACGACAGGGAACTGTCGTGTTTGAAAGACACTTAAAAAATATTAAGATATTGTGTCATTATGTGCGTTATGGCGTACCAAGAATAGATGACGAATTATCGTTTGAGACAAATACAACTTACAAGGAACATCCCTCAGGTGACACCCTTCGATTTTGTTGAAATTTGGATATGTTATAAAGCACCGAAGAGTAAGCAATACGTATTTTTTTATCGGCAGAAAAACGGTTTTAAGGGGTGAAACAACCCCTCGAAAAAGGCATCTCTAGGGGTAATATAGCAGTTTCACACGCAAGAAGTCCACCGATTTGAATGAAACAAAAACGAAAATTCTTCTAATCCGAAGCCATGAAAAATCCACTATAGTGACATTGCAAAAAAAATTAAGGGGGGAACCACCCCTATATTTGCTTTTTTTCACTCCACACGTCGAAATATTACATGGGAATCAACAAAATGGAGTTTATTTTAAAGAGGGGAAAAAATAAAGTTTACGTTTTTTTGTGCAATCGCCTATCCGCCAGCTTAAGGGGGTAAACCACCTCTTACATGAATTAAATCGGCGAGGTCGTATCGCCTCAAAGTATCGATTTGTAAAGTCAGGGTTCGTTAGTTTCATCACGATATCCATAAAATCGTAAACGTCGTGACCCACTACATAAACAGAGCCGCCAAGCGCAATTTTTCTTTTCGAAATTTTTACCGCGATATTTTCGAAATATACTTTTCAAGGCCGGTCCCCAAATATGTGGAAAACGGATCGATAAATTCGGTAGAAATTTTATCCCGATATTTGTGGATAAGTTATTCCGTTTAGAACGTAATAGTTTTTGCTGAATTCTTCATTTTGTTAGAAAGCCGGAAACTTAAAAATTCCAAATCGAAAAGTAAATGTAAATTTCAAGCGGTGCTATTTGGTTAGGTTTTTAATCATTCGACGTAGCGGGTTTTGTATATTATACTTTAAGGAAATTTTCGAAATTTCTATTTCAAATTAACCGATTTTGCTATAATAATTGCACAAATTCACTAATTTTTTCGTCGTGTAGATAGGTGTTTCTTCTAAAAAAACAATCCTCCAAAAGTAAAAATAAAAATATAATAACAATAGTATTAATTGCATTCAGATAATATATATTGTGTGAGCGTTATGATTAGATACGATTGATAAATGGGTTTTCCGAGAAAGCGTGACATATACGTGACATATATGTTAAGATATCTGTACGTTGTCATGCGAGTGCATTTCGCATATGCACTCGTCAAGACTCAATAGGTTATAAAAAAATTTAAGCGCAGAAATCCGAGTACGACAATTTATAAAGCGCAATCAAGAAAAAGTAAACACAATTAAACAAATTATTTATATATATATTATCTGAATGCAATTAATACTATTGTTATTATATTCTTATTTTTACTTTTGGAGGACTGGTTTTTAAGAAGAAACACCTATCTACACGACGAAAAAATTAATGAATTTGTGCAATTATCATTGCAAAATCGGTTAATTTGAAATAGAAATTTCAAAAATTTACTTAAAATATAATATACAAAACCCGCCACGTCGAATGATTAAAAACCTAACCAAATAGCACCGCTTGAAATTTACATTTACTTTTCGGTTTGGAATTTTTAAGCTTCCGGCTTTCTGACAAAAAGAAGAATTCAGCAAAAAATGTTACTTTGTGATCGGAACAACTCATCCGAAAACATCGCGAGAAAAAAAATTCGAAAAGAAAAATTGCGCTAGACGCTCTATTCATGTAATGGGTCACGACGTTTACGATTTTATGGATATCGTGATAAAACTAACGACCGATGATCTTACAAATCGATACTTTGAGGCGACCAAAAAAAATTTCGCTCGTAACCCCTTTAGATTTATTCTGTAAAGTATCATGATAAAATATATAACTATTTATAATAAAAATGTATGTGTATTTCTGAATGCTTCCGAATCAGAGTCGAGGGAGTCCCTATTCGAATATATGAGTCTTATGATTAAGGGGTAGCTCCCCCCCCCCCCTTTCGCCCCAACTCACTACACACCTCTTCCCAAATTCAATCCACATATATACATGTATACCCAAGCATAAAATTCATATTACCGATGGGTTTCAAAACAATTTCAAACCATACGGGTTGAAAATTTGCTAAAACCGCAAATGAAATGGAATTACACGGGGGTAGTTTACCCTTAAGAGACGGGCGATAAGGTTTGAGCGTGGGAAAATATTCAGTTAGATGTTTTAGAAGCATTTTATATGACGACCTCGCCGATTTAATTCATGTAAGGGGTGGTTTACCCCCTTAAGCTTGCGGATCGGCGATTGCGCAAAAACACGTAAACTTCAATTTTTTCCCCTCTTTAAAATAAACCCCATTTTGTTGATTTCCATGCAATATTTCGCCATGTGGAGTGAAAAAAAAGCAAATATAGGGGTGGTTCGCCACTTCATTTTCTTTTTGCAATGTCACTATAGTACATTTTTCATTGCTTCGGATTAGAAGAATTTTCGTTGCTGTTTCATTAAAATCGGTGGACTCCTTGTATGTGAAACTGCTATATTACCCCTAGACATACCTTTTTTCGAGAGATGGTTTCACCCCTTATAACCGTTGTTCCGCCGATAAAAAAAATACGTATTGCTTTCTTTTCGGTGCTTTATAACATATCCAAATTTCAACAAAATCGAAGGGTGTCACCTGAGGGACGTTCCTTGTCAGTAATAATGATTTTAAATATATAAAATTTGCCTGTGACATCGATTTTCCATTTGGTAGAGAAACACCCATACATTGTGTATCTTCCCGAGTTTTTTTCCTTAACCATGCACGCCAAGTCGTTGTACAGCATTTCCAGTGTACTTGTGTGGTACATACGTTTTACAGTTATATAATGATGATATTAATTTTATGTTATAAGGTAGTTCTGTAGGTAACGTATGAGCCAAAAGTTTCGGTCGAAGCGTATAGTACCATCCAATGCCTATACGATGCTCTTGGTTGTTAATTTTTGACAGAGCTTGTACCCTCTATATGTCCCACACATTCGCACCTCATGCATAGATAGGTCTCATACTCGTATAGAGAGTGGCGCTGTAATCGTGGCAACATCGTGATTTTCCTGCAGTTGAGCTTCCTACGATCCGTCTTTCGCGAAATATTTTATATAAATAAAAAAAGCGTGAGAATGTCAACCCAAATGCGATAAAAAGGAAAGTTTACAAAAAGAATGGCGCTTGCTAAAAGACTGAAAGCTGTGACAGCCATGTGTCAAGCAAATGGGGCTAAACGCGATGAGAATAACCATAATCTCAACGATCAGCAACAAAAATTCGCTATCGAAGGATGTCGGATCGTGGATTTACAACATCTTGCCGACAGTTTAAATTGTACTCACTGTAACAAAGACAAATACATGCATACATTGAACAAATCAAATTTTTTTGCAGAATAAATTGATTTCACATCCGTCTCCGAATTACTAGAACTCGGGGGGAAAAAACACGCTTCGTGTTCCCAGACCGCGCGCCCATCAGCTGGCTGCAGCATACACTGTTGTTATTCCGTTACAGATGGTTGGGCCCGAGTTCGGTGCGGAATGAAATTATCACTTTTCATAAGTCAATGTCTCCAAAACTAAACGGTCAAAGTTTGTCATTTTGTTTTAAATTAATCCCACAATAGTACTACGTACACGTGTGTTTTTATTTTGAAATCCTAAGATCCGTTTAGAACCTATTTCGAGAAATGCGAGTAAACTCCTATCGGTTTACGTGTTAGGTATAGGGATTGCGTACAAAAATACCCAAATTCAATTGCAATTATCTCATGAACTAAACGGTGAATTGAATTGAATTTTTGGGCATCAGTCCATGAAGGTCATATCTACACCATACTTAGATTTCAGCCAATTTCTAAGATTTGACCAAAACTACAGAACTACCTTAAGGCGATATGTCACACGCTGGAAAATTTTGACGCGGCCTCCCGTCGCGGCGGTAATGCAACAGAAATTATTAGGGAGATGTACAACCATGGAGCGTAGATACCAGAAGGTTCAGCGAGGCCTTTCAACCAGAGATTAATAGGGAGATGCACAACGCGGCCCTTTTCGGCGTGCTTCGTAAATGGCGCTAAATCGCGGCGGCGAGTTCGGGAGTATGATTTCGTGATCATCGCCTCTGTCGAGGTTGCAGATTCCCTTGTAGCCGCGCGAGTCCGTGATCACCGCTAAAGTTGGTATCGCAGCAGCGTGAACACGAATGGGTAGCTCGGTGGGGGAAAAGTCTCTGCCCCTCGCTCGCTCGACAGGCGAACGGAGCGAGGTTTTCCGTCCGATCGAGCTCGACATATATGTGTGGCCGTACTGCGGATTGGAATATGCATTAAATTAATTTCAAAGTGAAAAACATGTATCGAGATCATTGTTTTCTCTCGGTTGCCCGTTTATGCCGAAAATGCGGGTTAAAAAAATTAACGACGAACCGCGTTGAAAAATAAAACGCCGAAACGACCGTGAAAGGTTCAAAAAGAAATCTTGAGCCTTTGCCGCGATCGTTTCGGCATTTTTTTTCCAACAGTAAACATTATGGAAAAGGGTGTATCATAAATGTTTCTTTATCTGCAATGAGCGTCGTGGCTGAGTTGTAGCGTGACGGATTACGATGCTGAACGTCCGGGTTCAATCCTCGGTGGATAAACTTTTTTCTCTTCATTTTATATTCAGAAAATTTCGAACTTACTCTCGCTTTAGCTATTCTCGCCTGTTCAGGCATTATTTATGATATTTAATTCGTATATGCTTAATAAAAAAAAACAAGACATTGCTACCGGGGATCGAACCCGCGTCGTCTAACTCAGAGCCCGCACGCTCATATCTCAACCGCGAGACTCTTGTGACTGCAAACCTGCCTTACGTATACAGTAGAATCTCGATTATCCGAACCAATTGGGACCGAGACTAGTTCGGACAATCAAAAGTTCGGATAATCGAAACGTGGGTTTTTTGGGACGAGATCATCAACAACACGTTTTTACATTTAAAAAAATACATAAATATATATTAAAATTTGACATACATATTAACATTGATATATATATATACATACACGGTGGCCGGAACATTGACGTCTAAAAATAAAATTTAGGTCCCTTGTATCGTGGGGTATCCTCATAACCCCCATGTATGTCACGCGACTTTTCATAGTTTTCGAGTTATAAATTTTTTACTGCATTTTTGAGAATTTTCGACCTGACCAATTGAAAAAAAATCTTTAAAAAAAGTAGAAGACTCGAGATTTTTTTTGCAACTGAATCTTTATGAGTAGTACTTTTATGCATAAAATAATCAGCTTCGTAACTGTGATGAAAGTTATGAAAATGTTGGTCTAAAGTGAAAAATTTACGTTCGGTAAATTATGACTTCAATTTTCAACTTTAAATTAAACATATAAACAGGTGACTTCATGGTTCCTAATTAGGCCCTAAGAATGCGCCAGACTGTCAGCTTTCATAACCATTAAAAAGAGTAGTACTTGATAGGGCTACTTTGGCTACAATTGGACCTTCAATGACAGCGAGGTGGAAAATTCTTATAATTACCCATCTGATTAAAAAAAAAATTTGCCCATTTTATCATTCCTAAGGCTATTTAGTTTGTTAACTAACCAAAAATGACTGCAGGGAAAGCTAAGATTGAAACATTTGGAGGTTTATTTTTTTTAGTTTAATTTAAGTTTAATGAATTTTGCGCGATCCGTTCTCATGGACAGGTAAAAGCTCGTTTACGCGATCCGTTCTCGTTACAAGAACGGATGGCGCAAAATTCATTAAACTTGAATCGAACTAAAAAAAAATAAACCTCTAAATGTTTAAATCTTAGCTTTCCTGCAGTCATTTTTCGTTAGGTAACAAACTAAATATCCTTGGGAATGATAAAATGGGCAATTTTTTTTAATCAGATGGCTAATTTTAAAAATTTTTCCACCTCGCTGTCTTTGAAGGTCAATTGTAGCCAAAGTACCCCTATTAAGTACTGCTTTTTTTTAAAATGATTATGAAAGCTGAGAGTCTGGCGCATTCTTGAGGCCTAATTAGGAACCATGAAGTCACCTGTTTAGATGTTTAATTTAAAGTTGAAAATTTAAGTCATAATTTACCGAACATAAGTTTTTCACTTTACACTAACATTTTAATAACTTTCATCACAGTTACGAAGCTGATTATTTTATGCATAAAAGTACTACTCATGAAGATTCAGTTGCAAAAAAAATCTCGACAGTCTTCTACTTTTTTTTAGATTTTTTTTTAATTGGTCAGGTCGAAAATTCGTAACTCGAAAACTATGAAAAGTCGCGGGATATACATGGGGGTTATTCGGATACCCCAGGATACAAGGGACCTAAATTTTGTTTTTGGACGTCAATGTTCCGCCCACCCTGTATATTTATATATATGTGTGTGTGTGTGTGTGTGTGTGTGTGTGTGTGTTTTAAGCACCTGAAAAAAGTCGAGTGCCTTTTAAAATATTTTTTAAAAATAAAATCGTCCAATTTTAATTGACGAACGGCTGCAACGCGTTTTTGAGCGTCTAAGTCTCGCAGCTGTTTGAGAAGGAGGAGTTGCGTTGGGTTGCTTATTGTTGCTCACGGTGGTGGCAGCGAGCAACCATGTATCTTTCGCGCCAACGTTCGGATAATTGAGCTTCCGGATAAACTAAGTCATCGTTCGGATAATTGAGGGTTCGGATGATCGAGGTTCGGATAATCTAGGTTCTACTGTACACACTTATCCAACCTTAAAAAAAATCGCTGCAGGACCAACTGCATATTGTTTTTATGACCCCAAAGTATTTTTGAAGCCAAAAGGAAACGATTTTTCCAAATTCCTAGAATGGTGTTATCCCTTAAAGAAAAGAAATTGATTTTTTGATCATTGTAAATGTATATCCCCTCTTAAAGACTTTAAAAGAATCTCGTACGTGTTAGCGAAAATCGGCAGAAAATTAGGAAGCAACTCGTCCACTTCTTTGATGTTCGCTATTTCGGTGTTCGCTATTATGGACCATCGCTCGTTTGCCTATCTGAGATCAAAACTTTCGAAGTTTGTATCCTCGATATCTGGCTTTTTGCTATAGATGGTATTACCAATATTAGATACTCACGTCTTTCTATTTCGGAGATGTGAATGTTCAAGATTGTTTAAATCTGTGTTTGTATGACTCAAACTCCAAACAAACCCAAACAAACTCAATAGGAAAAAGAAAAAGTTCCGGAAAAAAAATAATATCAAGTTTTTTTTACGAAAATCTCATTTTTTTCATCTTTAAATTTTCTCCGAATATCTCCGCAGCCGTTCACTCAGGTAATAGGAAAAAAAGAAATTTCCGAAAAAAATAATAATAATAAAAAGTTTTTTAACGAAAATCTCATTTCTTTTCATCTTTAACTTTTCTCCGAATATCTCCGCAGCCGTTCACTCAGGTCATAGGAAAAGGAGAAATTTCCAGGAAAAAAATAAGAAATCAGAAAGCCAGGAACGCTACCAACGGGACCATCTCATCGCTTGTAGAATATACGCGGTACTTACAATTCGCGGCCGGATGGATGATTGGCTTGTTTTTGGGGATAATGCTTTATCGCTTGATGAAAGTATGAGAATTAATATAATAATACGAATATAAATATATTTCCGCTTACTTTTATGAATTATAATTTATTTGGCATAAGGATGGGTGTGAGTAAAGCGTAAACAATTTTATATAAGATAAATAAGTTGTAATTTAGATATATTATTATGTTTAAATTAACGTATAAACTAAAAAAATAAGCGACCTGAGTGCGCAATACATTTTTTTGTATACATTAATAACCGAGGGGCTATTCACTTGTGAAATCATTCAAGCACTTCTGTTCGAAATCGAATGCGAAATTACAAGAAATCGCCTGAAATCGCGAAGCGTCTTACTAAATCACCATTATTCGAATGTAGTTGAAATCCCTTGAAATCAGGTTTACATTTTTTGAAGTCGTCTGAAATCAGCACGAAGTCACTTGATTCAGGAAATCGCTAGAAATCATCTGGTTCTCGAAACAAGAAAATTTTATTATGATTTTTCATAATCCATTGTCCGTGCGTTCGAGCAGTCAGTCTGCGGCTCAACGCCAGTGCATGCAGAGCGATATACCGGGAGATAATTATTTGTGAAAACAAAACTGTTGAAAATCTTGCCTCACTTTGCGTTGCGTTCGACTTCGAGTTCGACTGAAGGTCGACTGAAGGTATGTATATCTTAAATTAATTTTTTATTCTTTTCAAATTTGAATGTATTTAAGGAGGTACACTAGCTTCAGCAAAATGGTGATAGATCAATAAAATTTGGTGAATATATTCTTTAGTATTATTCATGTAGATACAATTTTTTTCAGATTTTTTGGCTGTGTCGTTTTCTTACAAATAATTCACAAGCGTTTACTCTTATACCCGGAATATATACCTATATCTATAAAAACGCTATGCTTATACACGTGAACTTCAATGTTCAATTACTCGATAACGGCACAATGAAAAAATCTGAAAAAAAATTTATTGACATATATAATACTAAAGAATATATTCACCGAATTTTATTAATCTATCATCATTTTGAAAGTTTACCATGGTTTAGCATGGCAACATTGTATGAAGCTGGTGTACCTCGTTAAATTGACGAATAACAAACCGAAGCGATCATTAGACACCGTCTAATTTAATGAGAAAATAAGAAACGTCTTTTCGTGTAAAAATCCGAAAGAATGTGCACGTTCTCACAAATTATTATTACTATCAAAGAAAATTATTACAATACCAAAGAAATTGGTGTTATTTGTAATTGGTACGAAATCGTACAAAAATCACCAAATTTAGTTCCTGTATCGATGGATGTACATGGTTTTATTAGTATTAAGCAATATTGTTTGACTATTTCGTCGCCTTGTATGGCCGAAACGGGTCTTTATATTGACATGGCTCTGTATGAAAAAATTAAACATTTCTTTTAATATCTATATCGGTGTCTTTTTTAAACCCTTTTTTTAATTAAAAAAATTTTTAATTCAAATTTGAGTCTCAAGATTAGTCAATAATAAAAAAAAAGAGAAATTTAACCATTTTCGAGCTTTTTTCTCCCTCCAATGATTTCAGCAATCGCTTGAAACTGAGTTGATGAATTCAAATGAAATCAATTGAAATCAACTGCAATTACGTGAAATTACGTGAAATCACATGACTTTAAAAATAGCTCGAATCATTTATCAAATCACAAAAATCCCTTGAAATCATATGAAATCGACTTCACACGGAAATCTCTTCCGCACCTCACTTAATAGTGAATAGCCCCTCGTTAATAACGCAGAGAATCAAGAACTAACTTAGCATTGAAATCATCTAAAAGCCTCGCGCGTGCCGTCGGGTGACGTCACGCGCGAGTCGTGCTCAGATTGCTTTTTCCCTCGAAGCCTTCGTTTCGGCTTGGCCGCACATGAACGTGCTGCTCAGCGTCCATGCATTGGTGTAGCAGCCGAAGGCGCGGTCGGGACGCTTCGGCTTGCTCGGCTCTTTCCGAAGATGTCCGAGCATCGCTCGCTCACGGACACACGCTACTACGATGGTGTGATGGGCGCGTAAGAAACTAGAGAGGGGGTAACTTTTACGCGCGATCTGGCTGCACTGCGTCCGAGCTCTGAGTACGGACGGCGCGGCTTCGATGCCCGTAGCAACATTTTTTTTTTGTTATACATATATGAATTAAATATAAAAAATAATGCCTAGACAGGCGGGAATAGATAAAGCGAGAGTAAGGTAGAAATTTTCTGAATATAAAATGAAGAAAAAAAGTTCATTCACCGAGGATTGAACCCGGACCTTCAGCATCGTAATCCGTCACGCTACAACTCAGCCACGACGCTCATTGCAGATAAAGAAACATTTATGATACACCCTTTTCCATTATGTTTACTGTTGAAAAAAAATGCCGAAACGATCGCGGCAAAGGCTCAAGATTTCTTTTTGAACCTTTCACGGTCGTTTCGGCGTTTTATTTTTCAACGCGGTTCGTCGTTAATTTTTTTAACCCGCATTTTCGGCATAAACGGGCAACCGAGAGAAAACAATGATCTCGATACATGTTTTTCACTTTGAAATTCATTAAATGCATATTCCAATCCGTAGTACGGCCACACATATATGTCGAGCTCGATCGGACGGAAAACCTCGCTCCGTTCGCCTGTCGAGCGAGCGAGGGGCAGAGACTTTTCCCCCACCGAGCTACCCATTCGTGTTCACGCTGCTGCGATACCAACTTTAGCGGTGATCACGGACTCGCGCGGCTACAAGGGAATCTGCAACCTCGACAGAGGCGATGATCACGAAATCATACTCCCGAACTCGCCGCCGCGATTTAGCGCCATTTACGAAGCACGCCGAAAAGGGCCGCGTTGTGCATCTCCCTATTAATCTCTGTTTCAACCCGTCCACAAAATGATGACGAGAAAAGATGGCGCTGGGGTGCTCTACCACCTAAATGTATATAGATATACGCTAAACATGGGTGCGATCCAAGACAGATCACAGCTGATGTACCTAACCCTCATTCGTGTTAAATGTCAGAGTATAATAAAATTTACGACGAAGTGCTACGGTGATTGATACGCATAAAGAACAGATGCAGCATAGTTTTTTAAATTGAAAAATATAGTTCATTGGGCCCGTGCGTAATTTTTTTAAGTTGCAAACGTAAAAGTGACGAAACATGAGTTTGCAAAGGAGCCACGGAACATTCACACACGGTTGGTGGACGCAAAGCCGCCCCGGTCTCAGCCGATCACAACTCAAGGAAGCCAAGAGGACAGAACATCGTCTGGAACAAGGACACGAGATCACGTAGTAGAAGCAAACAGCCCCACAAAACCAAATCTGTTGTTGACGAAATTGTGGAATCGAAGGTAAAGATAAAATTTTCTTCACAGTCGTTCACAGTTGTTACATATGATAGTTTAGAATAGACTGAAAAACTTAAAGTTAATCGGATAAAATTTCTTTATCTCCTTCTACGAGTTACGTCCATTTTTAAGTATATGCGTCACACGTCCGGTCGATAAAAATCCCACTGCCAAATAGGACGGTTGAATTCAACGTGGCTCCGCTATCACCCCATGCTAGACACCAACCAAAGTGCAGTTTTCTTAGAAGGAGAGAATCGACACGGTGCTGCTTCTACAATTGCAACAAAGTTACCTTCAGCCCTCCGAGAATACAGCGGTGGACGCTACCCTGCGGGTTATCTTCGACGATAGGGTATTGTCTTCGTGATATGCACGACCAACCAGACTTTAATGGCCATAAAAGGCTCAGGAGTAAATAAATAATTTTGGAAAGCGCGCCTTCTTTTAGCTAACGCTCCCAGACCACAAAATTTAGAGTATTATTCGTTGCTACCAAAATCCTTGCATTACTGACTCGGAAGAATAATTTTCTGTGTTTCAGATCAGAACGCATCAGTGTACAAAGATTCTTTGCAGTGCATGAGCGGCCGACCTGTGAGTGCCAAACCCGCAGCCCCAAAATTGCTATGGAAACCAGATATAAACGAGAAATATACCGAACCGCAAGAATGAATCCTGAAAACGTGCAAGGGTATGAAAACAAATATTGGTGTATTCAATAAAAAAAATATAAGGCTTTTTAAATCCAGTAATATTTATTCAATGAAATGAAGTTTAATATATAGTAGCAACAAGAATTGTATAACGAACTTAATTCACACGAAGTAATGGTCACAATTTTGTATTTTTTCGCAGTTTCTTTGTTCGTTAACGGCTGTTGTTATCATTTTTATGGGTATCTTCGAAGTGTAGTTCGCAAACCAATTTTCTTACGTCGAGATTGCAGTTGAGTGCTCGCTCCCATTCAGAGAGTCTCTTATTGCACTATGAAAGGCGATAGAACTGTTAAACAACACATGTTAGAATAGTTTACCAACCAGAAACGACAAAATCAATTTATCTCCAAAATATATTTACCTTAGGAGCACGAAAGATTGCACGCTGCCGTAATCCTAATGCACAACGCTGAGTTCGGTTTTTGTACTGCCCAGTCTCGCAGCCTGGTACTGTGCAAACCTTTCCCATATTGCACACACTGAAATTTAATGACAAGAATAAAATACTTACAATAGTTTTAAATGAACGAATATGGTATATTATTTGTAATATCTACAATAAAAAATAATTTATTCCTGTTCATACTCTCAGTGAACAAGGGAGTTACTTTGTCACAATAGATTACTCTACAGGCGATAAATTTTCAGCCGGAATATTAAATATGTTTAAACAAAAGACTCACCTTTTCTCGGTTTTGAGTTTTTTTTTCAAAGCGTCATGAGAAAATTATGAATCGGCGGACATTTTGACATTTGATGTCACGATCGGTCTGTCGTGAGGTTAGAAACTCACCCGATCACTTTCACCTCGTTGACCAATATATTACTATATATTATAACAGGAGATATTTAGGACTCCGGACGTCGATAATGGATGGATTGAAAATTTTCTTTTGCATATACGCGTCATCGAGAGGGCAGCAGCCAACAGCTCACGACATGTAGAAGGGATAGGCAAGAAACCCTCCGTAGAATTAAGAACAAATTATACCCCGAACCATCGCAAGCCCCGAGTCGGCACTAATTTATGAACGAAGATCTGCGGATAGTAGATGTACTAGGGTGGTTCTAACGCAAGTGGCGGCATCTCAGGGGGGGGGTCCAGCGCGTGGAAGCGAAGTGCAGGGGGTACGGCGGAGGGGGGGGGCGGTCCAGCGCGGGGAAGCCAAGTGCGGAGGGAACGGGGGAGGGGTCGCCGGGCGCGTGTGACGTCACGGGATTCCCCTATGGAGGGGGTAGCCATGTGGTTCGAAGAGCGACTGGCGGGGAAGCGGCTGTCAATGAGTGTTGTATGTGTGTGTGTGTGTGTGCGTGCGTGCGTGCGTGCGTGCGTGCGTGCGTGTGTGTGTGTGTGTGTGTGTGTGTGTGTGTGTGTGTGTGTGTGTGTGTGTGTGTGTGTGTGTGTGTGTGTGTGTGTGTGTGTGTGTGTGTGTGTGTGTGTGAGTGCGTGCGTGCGTGCATCCGTGCGTGCGCGCGTGCGTGTGTGTGTAAGTGCGTGTGCGTGCGCGCGCGCGCTCCCGTGTGTGTGTGTGTGTGTGTGTGTGTGTGTGTGTGTGTGTGTGTGTGTGTGTGTGTGTGTGTGTGTGTGTGCGCGTGCGTGCGTGCGTGCGTGTGACAACGACATATGGGTCGGAAAATTTTCGGTAATATGAAAACGTTAGGCGCCACGTGAATGGCTGCCTTTCAAAACCCATTATTTATGACATGCAGCTGGTTCCATTCCGAAAGACAATGTCCATGAAACTGAAACGACCATGAAACGAAATTGCATGCGCCCCGTCTCCAAGCTCGCCAACATTCGAGACAGTTCCTGACAGGTTCCTTGGAAAAACTAAAATCTTTAGGGATCGAAGGCTGTGACAGCGGATGGACCACTTGAGCGCAGCTGCACTCTTGAAAAGTCTCATCGAGGTCTCCATGCCGAAAGATGATGTCAAGATGTTTGCATGCGCGTCCACCCGTCACGAATCTCGCCAACACTTTAGACAGGTCTCGACAAGTCAGGATTTCTTGGAAAAGCTATAAACTTTAGGGATCTATCGGGAAGGGCCGTTGGCGCCGATGGACCACTTGAGCTGCAGAACCCATAAAATCTTTTGACCCCATGCATTCCGCCTTCCTGTTTTTTGTCTCATGTTCCTCGAGCAATCTACACCGACGCGTTATTGGGAAACTCCGTTTTCCCGAGAGAGAAGGCCGATTTTTTTCCCGAAGGAAGAGCCTTTTTAATGATCCGCTCAACTCAAATCTGGCCGCACTTTGCATGAAGCAGTCAGTCTGTTATCATCGTGGAAGTTTTTTCGTACTCGTCAACATGGAGCAAATCTTGCATTACCAAGCCGTGCTTTTAGGCTCGATCGAAGATTTTACCACGTGGGAGCAACGATGCGTCGAGTTCATCGAAGGGCTGGAAACGCAAAGCCGGATTAAGCACCCGCGATTATTAATTGGACATCAACCGTCGCTAATAGCCCAAATAGCGCGTCTGGAAGGATTGAGGAATTGTGGGCGGAGCCGTTTCATATACACGGGTGCAGGACATGGTGATCATGAGTTAATCTGGCGGGAAATTGAAACATCCTTCGAGAATCGGATATTGACCGGTTCCATCATCAATCGCAGTCACATCGAGCCGAGACACTTTCTAAATGACGCTCGCGTCCTACTGCTTCATCAAGGTGCAAAATATTATCGGCAAGCACAACAGCATAAAAATCAATACAGTGTTTAATGATGAATTCCGAGTGGTGACAAACATGCGAATAAAAGTGTCAACACGCGAAACTGCGAACTATTTAGCACAAGCGATTTGAACGCGTGGTATGAACAGCGTGTTCTGGAGCCCACTTTAACTTTACTCGATGAATTTCAAGAACGTGATAGTGGCTGGACTCTGCAGAAATAACTTAACCTCACGATAAATGTGAATAAGTATAATCCGATGCGTGCCGGGTGCTCCATATCATTGCCGCGCGAAATAATGATGAAAAGGGCTGTGGTTAACGTCAAATCGGGCGGTAATGCATGTTTCGCATGGGCAGTTGTCGCTGCTTTATACCCAGCCGAACGGGACAGTGACCGTCCATCTTACCCTCATTATTCAACAGTACTGAATCTGAAGGATATTGAATTCCCGGTGACGATACATAAAAAAAAAATTTGAATTTCATAACAATATATCAATCAACGTGTATTCCACCACCACCAAAAAGGACATTGTTCCGATACGCGTAACTCAACACAAAAAGGAAAAGCACATCAATTTGATGTACATGCAAGATAGCGAGGACAGCAATGTGGGGCGATTCGTATGGATCAAGAACCTGTCGAGACACGTGAGGGCACAACTGACCAAAAAGGAGCATACAAAATATATCTGTGATCGGCATGTAGTTAACATAATACATACACACACACACACACACACACACACACACACACACACACACACACACACACAAACACACACACACACACACACACACACGCACGCACACGCACACGCACACGCACACGCACACACACACACACACACGCGTGCGCACGCACGCACGCACGCACGCACGCACGCACCCACCCACCCACCCACCCGTCGAGGTCGATTGTGGAGCAATAAATGACTGTGCAATTCGACTACCAGATGACACCAATAAGTGGCTCCAGTTCAGCAACTTTAGCCGGAAAGAGCGACATCCATTCACTGTGTATGCTGATTTGGAGTGTGTGCTGGCAAAGACCGATGGGGAGAACCTAGCGAACGATATGTATCAGCATCATGAAGTATTTAGTATCGGATATTACGTGTGTTGTTCATATGACGATTCATTATGTTCGTATCACTCACACCGCAGTGCTGATTGCGTATAATGGTTTGTCGAACAACTAAAAAATCTAGCACTGCGGATAAAAGAAATTCTCTGTGATAATGTACCAATGGTATATTTAACACCGAGTAAGTGGGCTAGTTTTCGAGCAGCGACTCAATGTCACATATGTAAGAAACCATTTGCACAAGAAGATGTACGCGTTCGAGATCATTGCCATCTGACTGGGCGCTATAGAGGCCCTGCCCATTCCAACTGCAACTTAAATTACAAACAGTCATTTGTCATTACAGTAGTTTTCCATAATTTATCCGGTTATGATGCGCATTTTATAATCAAGGAAGTAGCCACAGCATTCGAAGGAAGAACCAATGTGCTTCCAATCACAAAGGAGAAATACATCTCCTTTACAAAGCATGTTGAAATTAAAGACGATTTAAAACACAGGATCCAATTGCGCTTTATCGACTCATACAAATTCCTCAACACCAGTCTCGAAAAATTAGCCTCATTTTTGACCGAAGACAAACTCAAAATTTTACGCACGCAATTCCCAACTCTCTCGACAGATGATTTCAATTTGCTGACGCGGAAAGGGGTCTTCCCTTATGAATATATTGATGACATGACCAAGCTAGACGACACTTGCCTACCACCACGTGACGCATTTTACAGTTCCCTGATGCTACAGTATGTGAGAGCGAGTACGCACATGCTGAGAACGATTGGGAGCGGTTCTCCTTTCGAACGCTGAGTGACTATAGCGATTTGTACTTGAAGAGAGATGTCTTGTTATTAGCGGACATTTTCGAAAACTTTCGAAATACATGCGTTGAGAGCTATGGACTAGATCCCGCGTATTACTACACATTGCCGGGGTATACCTGGGATGCAATGTTAAAATACTCGAATGTCAAGTTTGAATTACTCACTGACATCGACATGGTTTTATTCGTTGAGCGGGGTATACGCGGTCAATGCTCGAACCGATATGCACACGCTAATAACAAGTACATGGAGTCGTTTGATCCATCGAAAGCATCATCATACTTGATGTATGTCGATGTCAACAATTTCTATAGATGGGCAATGTGTCAACCCTTGCCATATACAGATTTTCGATGGGTCAACGACGTGTCCAATTTTGATCCATCATGCATCGCGCTAGACTCACCTATAGGCTGCATCATTGAAGTCGACTTGGAATATCCTCAATCTCTACATGATGCGCACTAAGACCTACCGTTTTGTCCAATACATGAAAAACCGTCGAGTAAGCAGGGGGAAAAGCTACTAGCAACCGTCTGCGACAAAAAGCGCTACATCATACACACCGGAATTTGCAACAGCGCTTACGCCATGGACTTTGCCTCACGAAAATCCATAGAGTCCTACAGTTTACATAATCGCCATGGCTGCATTCGTATATTGAGTTGAATACCCAGTTTCGAACGCTTGCTAAAAATGGATTTCGAAAAGAATTTATTTAACTTAATTAATAATGCGGTCTTTGGCAAAACGATGGAGAATGTGCGCATCCATGTAGATGTAAAGCTTTCAACAAAATGGGAGGGCAGATATGGCGCAGAGGCAATGATTGCGAAGCCAAACTTCTACAGGCGAAGTGTTTTTTCGGAAAACCTCGTTGCCGTGGAATTGCGCAATCTCGAGGTGAAATTCAACAAGCCGATATATGTGGGTATGTGCATTCTCGACATATCCAAAACGTGCTTGTATGGATTTCATCACGAGTATATGGTACCTCTGTATCGAGATAAATGTAAAGTCATGTATACCGATACGGATAGTCTCATATATGACATTGCGAGCGATGATATATATGTCGACATGAAGCGGGACATTTCAGAATTCGATACATGCGATTATTTGGCGGACAATAGGTATGGTATACCGCTCGTTAATAAGAAAGTACCCGGTCTCATGAAGGACGAATGTAATGGAGCAATTATGACCGAATTTATTGGACTTCGATCGAAAATGTACGCGACACGTGTCGAGGGTAAGAAGGACACGGAAAAAATTAAAGGTGTCAAGAGTAGCGTTGTGGCGAGGACAATCACGTTTGACGATTATGCTCGATGCTTGAAGGAAGAAGTTGAATTGGAGCGTAGTCAAACGTGCATTCGATCAAAGTTGCATAAGGTCTACACCATTCGCGAGACGAAAATTGCTCTGAGTCCTCATGACGATAAGCGGTATATCATACCTGGGACCTCTGATACCCTACCATGGGGGCATTATAGAATACCGTCGTAAAAAGTTTTGTACATTTTTTTTCTACAACTATGATGTAATATTGTGTACATTTTTGTGAACATCGATGCATAAAACTCGTGAAAATGATGTATATATTGCGTTCACTCGATGTAAAACTTGTTAAAATTATGTTTGTTGTTGTAAATATTTAATTGTGTAAGAATGGATTTATTATTTTCTGTAAATAAAGAAACGGGATTTTTATAATCCCATGATTTTATTCACTCTATCCATCTCCTCGTATCCACGTTCCACGAGAAAACATGCATGAGGAGTTCAAAGAGTTTCAAGCGACTTTTTACGACGTTCAAGAGACGTTTGATGATGTTCGTGATACGATCAAGAGACTTTTGAAAACGTTCATAAGACGTTTGAAGACATTCATGAGAGGTTCGAAGACGTTCGAGAGATCTGTGACGATATTCATAATACGTTTGAAGACACTCATGAGGGGTTCGACGACGTTTTAGAGACTTTCACAAATATTCACGAGGGGTTTGAAGACGTTCAAGAAACTTTCGAATACGTTCTAAAGACTTTCGACGACATTCATAATACGTTTGAAGACATTCATGAGGGGTTTGAAGACGCTTGAGAGACTTTCAAAGACATTCACGAGGGGCTCGAAGACGTTCAAGAGACTTTTGACGACATTCACAATACATTTGAAGACGCTTAAGAGACTCACAGACAAGATGCTTTCGAATACGTTCTAAAGACTTTCGACGATATTCATAATACGTTTGAAGACATTCATGAGGGGTTTGAAGACGCTTGAGAGACTTTCAAAGACATTCACGAGGGGCTCGAAGACGTTCAAGAGACTTTTGACGACATTCACAATACGTTTGAAGACGCTTAAGAGACTTTCACAGACATTCACGAGGGGTTTGAAGACGTTCAAGAAACTTTCGAAGACATTCAAGAGATCTTTGACGACATTCATAAAACGTAAAAAGACACTCATGAAAGGTTCAGAGAAGCTTAAGAGACTTTCAAAGACATTTACAAGGGGTTTGAAGACGTTCAAGATACTTTCGAATAAGTTCTAAAGACTTTCGACGCTATTTATAATACATTTGAAGACATTCATGAGGGGTTTGAAGACGCTTGAGAGACTTTCAAAGACATCCACGAGGGGTTCGAAGACGTTCAAGAGACTTTCGACGGCATTCATAATACGTTTAAAGACATTCATGAGGGGTTCGAAGACGCTTAAGAGACGTTTGAAGACATTCATCAGAGGTGCGAAGACCTTCAGAGACTTTCGAAGACATTCAAGAGATCTTTGACAATATTCATAATACGTTTGAAGACATCGACGAGGGGTTCGACGACGTTTTAGAGACTTTCAAAGACATTCACGAGGGGTTTGAAGACGTTCAAGAAACTTTCGAATACGTTCAAGAGACTTTCGACGACATTCATAATACGTTTGAATACATTCATGAGGGGTTCGAAGACGCTTAAGAGACTTTCAAAGACATTCACGAGGGGTTCGAAGACGTTCAAGAGACTTTGGACGGCATTCATAATACGTTTGAAGACATTCATGAGGGGTTCGAAGACGCTTAAGAGACTTTCAAAGACATACACGAGAGGTGGAAAGACGTTCAGAGACTTTCGAAGACATTCAAGAGATCTTTGACAGTATTCATAATACGTTCGAAGATATCAATGAGGGGTTCGAAGACGCTTCAGAGACTTTCAAAGACATTCGCGAGGGGTTCGAAGACATTCAAGAGACTTTCAAAGACACTCACGAGGGGTTCGAAGACATTCAAGAGACTTTCGACGACATTCATAATGCGTTTGAAGACGTTCAAGAGGCTTTCGAAGACGTTCAGAGATCTTCGACGACGTTCATAATATGATCTTCGGCGACATCCATAAACCGAAGGCTTTCATGACGTTTGAGTTTCGCTGGAATTGTTTGGGTTTGTTTGGGATTTTCACAGTTTTGGTGAAATGTGTTTGAGTTTGTTTGGGTGCGCACCCAAACACATCGTGCGCACCCAACACTCGTGATGAAATCCATACGAGCACGTTTTGGATATGTCGAGTATGCACATACCCACATATATCGGCTTGTTGAATTTCACCTCGAGATTGCGCAATTCCACGGCAACGAGGTTTTCCGAAAAAAAACTTCGGCTGTGGAAGTTTGGCTTCACAATGCGCCATGTTTGCCCTCCCATTTTGTTAAAAGCTTTACATCTACATGGTTACGCACATTCTCCATCGTTTTGCCAAAGACCGCATTATTCATGAACTTGAATAAATTCTTTTCGAAATCGTTTTTGGCATGCGTTCGAAACTGGGTAATCAACTCAATATACGAACGCAGCCATGGCGATTGTGTAAACTGAAGGACTCTATGGATTTTCGTGAGGCAAAGTCCATGGCGTAAGCAGTGTTGCAAATTCCGGTAGTGTATGATGTAGCGCTTTTTATTGCAGACGGTTGCTAGTAGCTTTTCCCCCTGCTTAGCCGGCGGTTTTTCATGTATTGGACAAAACGGCAGGTCTTTGTGCGCATCATGTAGAGATGGTGGATATTCCAAGTCGACCTACAGGATCTAGCCTATAGGTGAGTCTAGCGCGATGCAAAATGGATCAAAATTGGACACGTCGTTGACCCATCGAAAATCTACATATGGCAAGGGTTGACACATTGCCCATCCATAAAAATTGTTGACATCAAAATACATCAATTATGATGATGCTTTCGATGGATCAAACGACTCCATGTACTTGTTATTAGCGTGTGCATATCGGTTCGAGCATTGACTCAGACCACCGCGTATACCCCGCTCAACGAATGAAACCATGTCGATGTCAGTTAGTAATTCAAACTTGACATTCCAATGTTTTAACATTGCATCCCAGGTATACCCCGGCAATGTGTAGTAATACGCGGGATCTAGTACATAGCTCTCAACGCATGTATTTCGAAAGTTTTCGAAAATATCGGCTAATAACAAGACATCTGTCTTCAAGTACAAATCGCTATAGTTACCCAGCGTTCGAATGGAGAACCGCTCCCAAACGTTCTCAGCATGTGCGGACTCGCTCTCACATACTGTAGCATCTGTCAGGAAACTGTAAAATGCGTCACATGGTGGTAGGCAAGTGTCGTCTAGCTTGGTCACGTCATCAATATATTCATAAGGAAATATATAACAAATATATTCATAATATATTCTTTTTGCGTTAGCAAATTGAAATCATCTGTCGAGAGAGTTGGGAATTGCGTGCGCAAAATGTTGAGTTTGTCCTCGGTCAAAAATGAGGCTAATTTGTCGAGACTGGTGTTGAGGAATTTGTATGAGTCGATATAGCGCAATTGGATCCTGTGTTTTGAATAGTCTTTAATTTCAACATGCTTCGTAAAGGAGATGTATTTCTCCTTTGTGATTGGGAGCACGTTGATTCTTCGAACGCTGTTCGAAGGAAGGCTTCCTTGATTATAAAATGCGCATTATAACCGGATAAATTGTGGAAAACTACTGTAATGAAAAATGACTGTTTGTAATTTAAGTTGCAGTTGGAATGGGCAGGGCCTCTATAGCGCCCAGTCAGATGGCAATGATCTCGAACGCGTACCTCTTCTTGTGCAAATGGTTTCTTACATACGTGACATTGAGTCGCTGCTCGAAAAGTAGCCCACTCACTCGGTGTTAAATATACCATTGGTACATTATCACAGAAAATTTATTTTATCCGCAGTGTTAGATTTTTTAGTTCTTTGACAAACCAGGATACGCAATCGGCACTGCGGCGTGAGTGATAGGAAGACAATGAATCGTCATATGAACAACACACGTAATATCCGATACTAAATACTTCATGATGTTGATACATTTCTTTCGCTAGGTTCTCCCTATCGGTCTTTGCCAGCACACACTCCAAATCAGCATACACAATGAAGGGATGTCGCTCTTTTCGCCTAAAGTTGCTGAACTGGAGCCACTTATTGGTGTCATCTGGTAGTCGAACTGCACAGTCATTTATTGCTGCACAATCGACCTCGTGTGATTGCAATTTTTCCTCTGATCCGAAGTAGTGCAAACACCTGCAAAAAAAAGATTGTTTTGTTTAATTCGTCTAGCATATATAATTACATATATATATATGTGTTAACTACATACCGATCGCAGATATATTTTTATGCTCCTTTTTGGTCAGTTGTGCCCTCACGAGTCTCGACAAGTTCCATACGAAGTGCCCCACATTGCTCTCCTCGGTATCTTGCATGTACAGCAAATTGATGTGCTTTTCCTTTTTGTGTTGAGTTACGCATATCGAAACAATGTCCTTTTTGGTGGTGGTGGTATACACGTTGATCGATACATTGTTATGAAATTCCAATTTTTTAATTTGATGTATCGTCACCGGGAATTCAATATCCTTCAGATTCAGTACTGTTGAATAATGAGGGTAAGAAGATGAACGGTCACTGTCCCGTTCGGCTGGGTATAGAGCAGCGACAACTGCCCATGCGAAACATGCATTACCGCCCAATTTGACGTCAACCACAGCCCTCTTCATCATTATTTCCCGCGGCAATGATATGGAGCACCCGGCACGCATCGGATTATACTTATTCACATTTATCGTGACGTTAAGTATTTTGTGCAGAGTCCAGCCACTATCACGTTCTTGAAATTCATCGAGTAAGGTTAAAGTGGGCTCCACAACACGCTGTTCATACCACGCATTCAAATCGCTTGTGCCAAATAGTCCGCAGTTTCGCGTGTTGACGCTTTTATTCGCATGTTTGTCACCACTCGCGAATTCACCATTAAGCACTGTATTGATTTTTATGCTGTTGTACTTGCCGATAATATTTTGCACATGATGAAGCACTCGGACGCGAGCATAATTTAGAAAGTGTCTCGGATCGATGTGGCTGCGATTGATGATGAAACCGGTCAATATCCGACTCTCGAAGGATGTTTCAATGTCCCGCCAGATTAACTCATGATCACCATGTCCTGCACCCGTGTGTATGAATCGGCTCCGCACACAATTCCTCAACCTTTCCAGACGCGCTATTTGGGCTATTAGCGACTGTTGATGTCCAATTAATAATCGCGGGCCCTTAATCCGGCTTTGCGTTTCCAGCCCTTCGATGCACTCGACGCATCGTTACTCCCACGCGGTAAAATCTTCGATCGAGACTAAAAGCACGGCTTGGTCATGCAAGATTTGCTCCATGTTGACGAGTACGAAAAAACTTCCACGATGATAACAGACTGACTGCTTTATGCAACGTGCAGCCAGATTTTAGCCGAGCGGATCATTAAAAAGGCTCTTCCTTCGGGAAAAAAATCGGCCCTCTTTCTCGGGAAAACAGAGTTTCCCGATAACGCGTCGGTGTACATCGCTCGAGAAACATGAGACAAAAAACGGGAAGTCGGAATGCATCGGGTCAAAAGAATTTATGGGTCCTGCAGCTCAAGTGGTCCATCGGCGCCAACGGCCCTTCCCGATAGATCCCTAAAGTTTATAGTTTTTCTAAGAAATCCTGACTTGGCGAGACCTGTCTAAAGTGTTGACGAGATTCGTGACGGGTGGACGCGCTGCAAAAATCTTGACATTATCTTTCGGAATGGAGACCTCGATGAGACTTTTCAAGAGTGCAGCTGCGCTCAAGTGGTCCATCCGCGGTCACAGCCTTTGATCCCTAAAGATTTTAGTTTTTCCAAGGAACCTGTCAGGACCTGTCTCGAGTGTTGGTGAGCTTGGAGACGGGGCGCATGCAATAGACATTGTCTTTCCGAATGGAACCAGCTGCATGTCATAAATAATGGGTTTTGAAAGGCCACCATTCATGTAGCGCCTAGAGTTTTCATATTACCGAAAATTTTCCGACCCATATGTGGTTGTCACACGCACGCACGCACGCACGCACGCACGCGCGCGCACACACACACACACACACACACACACACACACACACACACACACAACACTCATCGACAGCCGCTTCTCCGCCAGTCGCTCCACATGGCTACCCCCTTCATAGGGACATCCTGTGACATCTCACGCGCCCGGCGACCCCCCCCCCCCCCTTCCCTCCGCACTTGGCTTCCCCGCGCTGGACCCACCCCCCTGAGATGCCGCAACTTGCGTTAGAACCGCCCTAGTACATCTACTGTGGATCGATGGAGATTTGTGTGGATAAATTGAGAATAAAACACATGTAAGTACGCCTTTTCGTCTCGGCATATTCTCGTACGGTTTCCTTCTGCTCTTCCATGGTTTTGGGTCCCCAACGCCCCCTTTTAGAGAGCGAGGCCCTTTATTGTTAAATGAAAGTGTAAAACATATATTGCTAGTTCTTCGACGAACTAGCTCGAACTAGCTGTCGAACCAAAAACCAACCATCAGCTCGATCAACAGACTCCAAAAATCCTACGCCGGCCCATCCGCATGGTGACCAAGAGAAGCCTCGACCCTAGATTATTTCATCATAACATAGCCGAGACGGCTTTGGCGAATTTATAACTCTGACTGAAAAATAATACATCCGGCCTCGCAGCGTAGTCCGATACATAAACCTCTCGATATGAGAAGTGACCATAGCCATAAATTGACATAACACAAACAATGCGAATGCTTAGGTCTCTGATATCGAACTCTATATCCCATGCGCCGAAACGACCGTGGAAGGTTCAAAAAGAAATCTTGAGCCTTTGCCGCGGTCGTTTCGGCATTTTTTTACAGTAAACATTGTGGATAAGCGTGTATCATAAATGTGTCTGTATCCTCAATGAGCGTCGTGGCTGAGTTAGCAGCATGACGGATTAACGATGCTTGCAGTCCGGGTTCGGTCCCCGGTGAATCGACTTTTTATCTATTTTTTTTCTTCATTGTATATTTACAAAATTTCGAACTTCCCCTCGCTTTAGCTACTTTCGCCTGTCGCGGCATTATTTATTATATTTAATTCACATATGTTTAATTAAAAAAAAAGATGTTGCTGCCGTGGATCGAACCCGCGTCGTCCGTACTCAGAACCCGGACGCCGATATCGTAGCCGCGAGGCTCTTGTGACCGCAAAGCTGCCTTAGGTATAGACACTTATCCAATGTGAAATGTGTTGAAAAAAAATGCCGAAAAGATCGAGAAAGACTGAAAGTTTTCTTTCTCAAAGTTTCTCTTTCTCGATTGTTTCGGCACTTTTTTCCAACTTATCCAACGTCTTTTTATTAAAAAATGCTTTGTTGATTGTTTAGCTAAGTGCGCTAATTAAATACTGCATAACTGCAAGTACAGTTTATTTAATCTCATAATAAATAAGTGCAATCGTTCTCGGAGAGCACCACGGGAAGGCAATCAACTTCACCCCCCGTCAGCTCAAAGAGCCTCGTCTTGAAGACGGGACGCATTCGAGAATATATGGTTCCCAACAGCGCAACTCGAGGAACTATAGATCTCAAGGAAAAAGCCTCTGACTACGCAATTCGACAATTCAAGATGACTTGCGAAAGGGGGCGTACACAAATTACGAAACGCAAAATTTCCCAATTTTTACCCCCCCCCCCCCCACACGTAACGGGACCGTAACGCTTGGCCAGAACCCCCCCTCCCTATTCCGCTACATAACGGGTGCTTTGTCGTCAATAACCTCGATTTTTTTCATAGACATAACTAATTATGGAAGAATATGGTTTATACTCATTTTATGAAGTATATATTCATCTAGTTTTATAGAACTTTGCATGACAAAATCTTGAAAATTAACCGAGATAAATGCCTTGATGTGACAACGAAAAAAAATGTCTCTTGATTGTCCCATCGATATCTTTATGAAAGGTTATCTGTAAATTAAAAGTCAACAATTTATCGATATCTATCCAAATGTAGCTATCGTTATGCGTAGCCGTTTTTTATTTCGGTTTTTGTTTTACAAAATACGGACAGTTTTGACATTTTTTCTATTTTCAAGGCCCTTTTTCTGTATTCAAGCAGTCTTTAAAAATAGTAATTATCAAATGTTAAAAACGCAGACACGTACAGCCTTAGTCACTGCGATTACGGAAATGTTTTGTAAAAAATTAAAAATGAGTTGATAAGTTTTTAAGTATTCGCTCGGACAAGGTCGAAAAAACTAGTTTCGAGAACAACGCGTTCAAAATTTTCGTTTCGTGTTCCTTGATATAAAGTTACGTTTTTTTCTAGAATATTGATACTTACATTGAAGTATATAGTCGCGAGCGATATGACGGTTCTTCATTTTCATGATAGTTTACAACATAATACGAGCCTGTACTTTATCTATTGTAAATGATGCGACACCTGAGGGCATTAACCGGTCGCGCTACCTGTTCTCACTAAAGTGACTATAGCTCCGTCAATTTTCGGACTCGTGAATAATAATGTTGCCAACATATTTTTTACTACATGTCATTTCAAAAATAAAAATAAAAATTCCTTCAAATTTTGCTTAGAAGATGTGGGAAAGCTACTGTGCAAGTTCTTGCATTGTAATTTTCCCCGTTAACTGACATTGCGTATAGAAAGCTGTGAGCTGTCCACGGTAAAATTGCACGCGAGATATAAATTAAAAACTAGAACTTGCAGAAATTTTGCTATTTCTCGCAGTTTTAATGTCGTGACGTAACGCAAAACTTGCGCCCGATGGCGCAGCTACGTTTTCTATAGGCCCTCGATGCCAGTCGCTACGCCCGATAGGCGACAGTTGTTGCGCGTGTGTGTATTCGTTACGCCGGCCACTACACGTGCAGAAAGAAAGAAGTTACCTTTTCGCACGCGGTTCGGTCCTAACGAAAACATTGGCTGCATGTGTGTGTATCGATCGATCGATACACACACCTGGGCTTACAAGGAAAAGTCGCGAGGTGTCCCCCTCCGATTTTGATGAAATTTTGCATGTTTGTAGAGCAGATAAAAATAGGCAATACGTATTTTTTATATCTGCGGAACCCAATGTTTAAGGGGTGAAACGCACCCTTGAAAATAGGAATGATTTTCGTTTTTCGTCGATAACTCTTTAACGATACGAGATATAAAAAAAATTTAAATTGCAACAACTTTTTTCTTCATATACTATACATTGGAAATGAAAACGATGCAGATAACAAAAAATTTCATATTGTTTATTGCAAAAATGCAACTTTTTCATACCTATCTCCGCGAATTTTTAACCGATTTGGATGTAAATTTGCATACATATATGGCTGAACAAGGAGGGGCCCCGGATTTTTTGGTTTTCCGATATCTCTTAATTAAAGGGCCCTTTAATTTTGCCCTTTAATTTTTTAGACAAAAGCATCGAATAATCAGCTACTCTTTTGCCATTTCGGGTTCAATCCACGTCAATATAAATTTGTTTTATGATGCGATTGCATATTCGTAAATTCCACCCCCTGCCCCCGCCATCCAACCATACCCCTCTCGAAAGCTAAACGTTCAAAATTTCTTACGGTGCAGCATAGATTCGTAGAAATAAAAATGGGTTACAATAAAAGTTCAATCAGTAAAAATAGTCGAAACAAATTTTCTCGATTTGGCGGAATGCCTTCTTACGGGGTCAACGTACCGTTAAAAACTTTGTCCTTTCCATAACTTTTGAAGGGGCCGAGATACAAAAAAAGTTTAAAGGGAAGAAATGTTTTATTTTTCGACTACTGCCCGTTTATGATGATAATGGCGAATATAACGACAAATGTTAATTGTTAATTGCAATAATTCGTCATTAACTAATGAAAATCACTCTTCCGTTTTCCGCTGATACGGGCACAGAAATGGATAAGGCTTTTGCAATTATCGATTAACTTTGTGCTTCAGCAAGCGACTGAATTACAATTGTATTTTTTTTTAAATCCACTCCTCTCACCGTAACGGGAAAAATTTAGCATTTCTCATCTACGTCGACTTTTGTCTTCGGGAGGTTCTACGAGGATCGAGTCCTCTAGCAATAGAAATCGCTAGAGACTCGCTCTACACACGAGCGGTAAAATAATGCGATTTTAAATTGTTTAAACAAATAGGTGTGAGCAGTATGTAATCGAGCCAAATTCTCGAGCGAACGAAATCGCTGGACTCACTCGCTAAAATGTATTGTAAAATGTGGAATGTATTGTTTAAACAATTAATAATTCAGCATTTCTCTCTCCGTCGACTTTCGTCTTCGGGAGGTTCTGCGAGGATCGAATCCTCAAGCAATAAGGATCACTAGAGACTCGCTCTACATATGAGCGATGGAATTTTACGACTTTTAACAGTTTAAACAAATAGGTTTGACTCGAATTATTTTTTAGACGACAGCTATCCAGCGCAGTTTCGCGGGATTAAACTGTTTGGACAAATAGGCTCGAATACGTTTTTCGACGACGGAGCCCTCCAGCCCGATGAGCCGGCGACCCCCTTCAGAAAAAAAAATAGATCCGAAATAGTTGAATTCAAATAATCGCATAAATTTTATATAAGTTTCACCCAAGCAAGCATAACGAAATAATTTGATAAAACGAACTGTTTCCTTTGCCGTAATTTGTATAAAAAGTAGCTACTTCACTACGAACATTAAAGAGATTTTCAAATTTGGCAATTGAATGAAAATCAACATTTACTATGAGATGTTGAGGAATCGGCTTCGATTCGGCCCGTGAGATTTCCAAGGTCGTGGTGGAAAGAAAGAAGGAGTTTTTTCACTCGTTTACGTTTCGATCCTTGCTTCGGATCGTGCTTCGGATCCGAACCGATGGGTTCACCTCTTGCTCCGATATTATCCAACATCGTTATGATTGATTTAGAAAAAAATTGCTTAGAAAAATTAAAATTCTCACTGCCACTATACAAACGATATGTTGACGACATTATTATTGCTTTGTCAACTGACAAAATAGAATCCACAATCAATATTTTTAACTCATATAATTCAAAATTACAATTTACATCAGAAATAGAAGAAAATAATAAAATTCCTTTTCTTGATATACTCTTAATCCGCAATCAAAGTTCAATCATCACAAATTGGTACAGAAAACCTACTTGGTCTGGCAGATTTATAAACCTTTTCTCACACCACCCACTTTCCCAAAAAAAGCTATAATTTACATGTTAGTTGACAGAGCAATAAAACTATCTCATCCGTCCTTTCACCATAAAAATCTTCAACTTATTATGAACACAATGACAAAAACTTGCTATCCGATTTCTTTCACAGAAAAAACAATAAAACAAAGACTTGCTACAATCAACAATCAAAATAACAAAAATAAAAACTTTGACTCCTCTAGACTAATAAATCTGCCATACACAAAAAATATCCATCACCAACTAATTCGTCTTTTTAACCAATATAATATAACATTAGTCACAAACAACAAACACAATATCTTATCGATCACAGGCTCTACCAAAGACAAGATTGACAACAGCAAAAAATCTAACATAGTATACAAAATTGATTCTAATGATTGGAACTCCACATACATAGGCCAAACAAAACGATACCTTAAAAACAGAATCAATGAACACAAAAATAGCCTAAAACATACCAACACAATACACACAGCTCTAGCACAGCTCGCAATAGAACAAAAACACGATTTCAAATTTGACGATGTTAAAATTTTAAACAATGAAAAATGGCTCAAAAAAAGGTTGATCCTAGAAATGATACAAATCAAAGCGCATCCCAATGCCATCAATTTTAGAACTGACATAAAAAATCTTAGCTCAATATACAATTCAATAATATAATCATAACAATATTTTATCACCATAACTACACACGTCAATTTTAAAACTCGTGACTAAATTTAAAAACTCTTGACATAACATTTTAACCTCTTAACATGACACGGGCACCCCCAAACTCTTGACACAGCACTGACAAAGGATCATTCTCCCTCTCTCCAGAAACAATACATTTGCCACTTAGTCTTTCTCAAACTCTCTTGAACGTCACTACTCGAAATGTAGAGCAGAACATTTTTTTTCTAGTTTTCTTCTTTGTGCTTGTGAGGATATATTTAGTTTATTTCAATAGGTAATTACCACTTTCACACAACATCTCATTAATCAAGACAATAGATTAAAATAAAGTTTCTTTTACCATACTAATTTTTCACAGATAATACAATCACCAAAAAACGATTATACCATCAATTGAAATATAAAAAACGGTTCGAAATCAACCGTCCGAATCAACCTCACGAGACAGTATTTCATCATCAAACATACTGTCAACATAAACCATCTTCCAAGCACAAACCAAAAGAAAACTAGAAATATTGACAATATTCAGGTTCGTTATCTAACATAATTCTTATCTCTCTTACAATTACTTGTTATAAATAATCACTCACACAATATCAACATGATTAGAAAAATTATGAGAAAAAACTAACACAAAATTTACACAAATCATTAAAACACATCTAAAACTTATTTATAACAATAAATACAATTATTATTGTATAAAAAAAAATCTGTAATTTCTATTAATATAATTTGTATCGCGAAATTTGTAGAACAAATAAAGTTTCTGGAGAGGATCCGAACCAAGGATCGAAACGTAAACGAGTGAAAAAACTCCTTCTTTCTTTCCACCACGACCTTGGAAATCTCACGGGCCGAATCGAAGCCGATTCCTCAACATCTCGTAGTATCAACACGGCCGCACACCACTCATACTCATTGGAAACGACTGGCTATAAACTCGACAAAATGACCTTCTTCGGCGAGATATCACAACTTTTCGGATACATCATCTTAGCAGCTTTCAAAAATTGGAAACGCGACGCTACAACGAAGACTCGCCTAAAACAACAACTTCGATTTTTATTAAAATGTCGACAAGAAGGTTTGATACCGAAACACATTTATTCCAAAAACTTCAACATACAAATTTCAGGAAACAAAGGCAAATTTAAACTTAACAAAGCAATACACAAAATTCACAAATCATTATTGAATATTGAAATTGACAATCTCAATTTTCGAATCAAAATACTAAACCAAAAAATAGGAAAAAACACCGAAATAATCAACAAAACTCACGACACTATAAAAGAAAAATTGTTCTCATTTGAAAAAATAAGATTAAACAGATTATCATTACTCACTTATGAAAAACACCAAAAAAACTCCAAAATCTTAGATTTCAACGAACCATGAATATACATCAACACATTTTCAATCATGATGAATTTTTAAGAACAATAGACTCACAAATACATCTCAACCAAAACAATACACACTACCAGAATCATCAAAACAATAATCAACCAACACATAACTACAATTCCTCAAGCTCAATTTTCACTAACACGCAACATGACGCAAATAATAATCCCTTTACCGATCCTCTGAATAATATTAATTCAACAATTACAAAAAACAACACGAAAGAATGGCTCATAAATCTCTCCAATACTGATATTCCTTCACACATTTCCACATTCTTATCTCTTGGGGAAAAATTTTGTTTTCCTTATCTCAAACCTTCAAATATAAAAAACTATATCCACAACTCCATCTCTGAACTTGAATCCAAACTAGAATTTCTACTCGACAAACCCAGACAAAATGAAATCAGAAAAGAATTCACTAAAATCATAGACAAATTGAATATACCAACATCATTCTCTAACACCATTAAAATTATAAATCACACTTCTTCTTTTTTAAAAAAACAATCCACAACTTTTAATTACACGAGCAGATAAAGGAAATTCAACAGTCATTTTAAACAAATCAGATTACATTACCAAAACATACAATTTACTCGCAGACTCCTCAACTTACAAACTAATAAATAAGAACCCTATCAATATCCTACAAAAAGGCATAAACAATATTCTCACCAGATGGAAAAGCCAAAAAATCATCGATGAAACAAAATTTAAATACTTAAAAGCAGAAAATTGCAACTTAGCTCGTCTCTATTGCCTTCCAAAAATTCACAAAAAAAACTTTCCACTTCGTCCAATAGTATCATCAATCAATAGCCCAACACAAAAATTGGCAGAATTTATCCAATCAAAACTATCTAAACTATTACACACAACAAACTCACACGTCAAAGACAGCTTTCACTTAAAACAATCAGTCTCAAACATATCAATCCCACTCAACTACAAACTTGTCTCTTTTGATGTCGTATCTCTCTATACCAACATTCCATTACAACTAGTTATTCAAAGCCTTCAAAAAAGATCAAATCTATTTTCCGAAACTTTTCCACTAAACGAAATAACAAAAGCCATAGAATACATCATGTTTTCAACTTATTTTACTTGGCAGAACAAAATTTATCAACAAATTTCTGGATTACCGATGGGTTCACCTCTTGCTCCGATACAATCCAACATCGTTATGATTGATTTAGAAAAAAATTGTTTAGAAAAATTAAAATTCTCACTGCCACTATACAAACGATATGTTGACGACATTATTATTGCTTTGCCAACTGACAAAATAGAATCCACAATCAATATTTTTAACTCATATAATTCAAAATTACAATTTACATCAGAAATAAAAGAAAATAATAAAATTCCTTTTCTTGATATACTCTTAATCCGCAATCAAAGTTCAATCATCACAAATTGGTACAGAAAACCTACTTGGTCTGGCAGATTTATAAACTTTTTCTCACACCACCCACTTTCCCAAAAAAAAGCTATAATTTACATGTTAGTTGACAGAGCAATAAAACTATCTCATCCGTCCTTTCACCATAAAAATCTTCAACTTATTATGAACACAATGACAAAAAATTGCTATCCGATTTCTTTCACAGAAAAAACAATAAAACAAAGACTTGCTACAATCAACAATCAAAATAACAAAAATAAAAACTTTGACTCCTCTAGACTAATAAATCTGCCATACACAAAAAATATCCATCACCAACTAATTCGTCTTTTTAAACAATATAATATAACATTAGTCACAAACAACAAATACAATATCTTATCGATCACAGGCTCCACCAAAGACAAGATTGACAACAGCAAAAAATCTAACATAGTATACAAAATTGATTGTAATGATTGTAACTCCACATACATAGGCCAACCAAAACGATACCTTAAAAACAGAATCAATGAACACAAAAATAGCCTAAAACATACCAACACAATACACACAGCTCTAGCACAGCACGCAATAGAACAAAAACACGATTTCAAATTTGACGATGTTAAAATTTTAAACAATGAAAAATGGCTCAAAAAAAGGTTGATCCTAGAAATGATACAAATCAAAGCGCATCCCAATGCCATCAATTTTAGAACTGACATAAAAAATCTTAGCTCAATATACAATTCAATAATATAATCATAACAATATTTTATACAATTTTTTTTTTTATTTTATACAATTCAATAATATAATCATAACAATATGTTATCACCATAACTACACACGTCAATTTTAAAACTCGTGACTAAATTTAAAAACTCTTGACATAGCATTTTAACCTCTTAACATGACACGGGCACCCCCAAACTCTTGACACAGCACTGACAAAGGATCATTCTCCCTCTCTCCAGAAACAATACATTTGCCACTTAGTCTTTCTCAAACTCTCTTGAACGTCACTACTCGACATGTAGAGCAGAGAAAATTTGTTCTAGTTTTCTTCTTTGTGCTTGTGGGGATATATTTAGTTTATTTCAATAGGTAATTACCACTTTCACACAACATCTCATTAATCAAGACAATAGATTAAAATAAAGTTTCTTTTACCATACTAGATTTTCACAGATAATACAATCACCAAAAAACGATTATACCATCAATTGAAATATAAAAAACGGTTCGAAATCAACCCTCCGAATCAACCTCACGAGACAGTATTTCATCATCAAACATACTGTCAACATCAACCATCTTCCAAGCACAAACCAAAAGAAAACTAGAAATATTGACAATATTCAGGTTCGTTATCTAACATAATTCTTATCTCTCTTACAATTACTTGTTATAAATAATCACTCACACAATATCAACATGATTAGAAAAATTATGAGAAAAAACTAACACAAAATTTACACAAATCATTAAAACACATCTAAAACTTATTTATAACAATAAATACAATTATTATTTTATAAAAAAAAAAAAATCTGTAATTTCTATTAATATAATTTGTATCGCGAAATTTGTAGAACAAATAAAGTTTCTGAAGAGGATCCGAACCAAGGATCGAAACGTAAACGAGTGAAAAAACTCCTTCTTTCTTTCCACCACGACCTTGGAAATCTCACGGGCCGAATCGAAGCCGATTCCTCAACATCTCGTAGTATCAACACGGCCGCACACCACTCATACTCAACATTTACTATGTATAAATACTTAGTAGAAATAATATCATTGTATATCTAAAACGCCGACTGGAGAATCTATAGATATTTCATGCAGTTGATGCGGTTTTGTAATTGAATATAAAGAACGACGAGGGTTTCTTCAATAATTATACACAAATCTTAATAATTCGTAAATCAGCCGTAGAAGCTGGAGCGATGGTCATGAAAAAAGATTGAAAAAATACTTCAATTTAGATGGGAAAAACCAAGCAATTTCGAGGATTTTTTTAAACTAAGAAATCATTTTTGTAGATTTCTTAAATTGTAGGTATGTTTCAATTGTATATTCAAGTATCGGTACAAAACGATTTTCTAAAATTCATTTATCATCTAAATGGCGGAGCTGTGGGCAGAGTATTACAGCAATGTTGCCGCGGGAGTTGCGATTCGGTGTGCAGTCTAGCTTCCCGTAGACTTTGATTTACAAAAAATTCAAACATTTTTTCAGTTAGAACATGTACAGTTTCTATTGGACAGTAACTAAGATGAAGAAAATGTAAATGTAAGAGAATGGCATTTACCGAGAAAACACAACATTTTGAGCGAAATATCTGCAACATTTGGATCCCTGCATGAATAATCCTGCACACCAAGTGCGAAAATGCAGTTTTGAGAAAAACGCGTTTAAAGTTTACATATAAATTGAGTTAAATTGCACTAGGTACTTATGGTAACTAATTACATTACTGTTACAAAGTAATTAAGTTATCAATTACACTTGTAATTGTAATTGTGAGTTGTTAATTTAAGTACTTTTTGCTCATATCTGCCTGTCCCTCTGCGCTCTCCCTACTACCTGCGGTGCACGCTCCAAATCCGTGCGGTGAGGCACAGCGTTGACGAGATGCAACGTTCCAATTTTTTTAAATTTTGCTTTGAAACTTTGGAAAATATTCTACATATATAGTTCTATCGTTTGAAAAAAAAGGAATCGATTTTTTATCGTGGTAAATGTACATCCCGCCGTGAAAAAATTATTAAATAAATGCTGTAAATTTGCAAAAGCATAACAACAAGGAGTACCACCCTAACTTATATAATTTTTTTCAACCAGCAACAGTACTCTCAGTGAGCTCCGCCGGCTATGAGAGAAGTTTTTCCGCCATAGGGCTGGTAAAAATGTGGCCTACAATTAGAAGCGCAATGCTTCAGGAATTATTCTGTCCTATGTCACTGCTGAACATAGACATGACACTATTAGAAAACATTTCAGCTGAAAAAGTGTTGGGCCGGTTTGCGTAAAAAAATAAGATTTCTTTAATTGAGTATCTACTGAAAATAACGATTTACGACTGATAACATGAATGATGAAAAATTAGTTGATTATTCTTAAAGGTATTGCAAGAGTTTGATATGAATTTTAACAGCAACTCTAACAGTAGTTAGATTGACTTTGTCTCTCTATATAAAACGAGTTCAAGGAATAGAAGTGAATTATTTTTTACCCTACTCGACTGATCTTTGTATAAATTGTCCCCTTGCGAAGGCTGACTACACAAACGCCCAGCGTAACCAGTTATTGTACAGAAGAACAAGTATGAGTATTCTGAATCGTATGAAAACATTTTTTCTGTTTTTTTCCTGTGTGAGAAATCTTTGGAAAAACCAGTACTTCCGAAGATTTGCCGGAAACTTGTTTTCCTTAACAATCATTAGCTATGCAGCGCATTTCTCGAGCCAGTCTTTACAAGGGACAATTTATGCAAAGATCAGATCGGCAAGGTAAGAAGTAGCTCACTAATGTTCAAAGTTACTAGTTTAACGCAAAGGTTTAAAGTCAATCTTACTACTGTTTAGTCCACCACAACCACTCTTCGCAATTCTTGTTCCTTACAAAGAATAAGTGCATTGGGTCGAACAGTGAATAAGTCAAATTTTTTACTTTTATATAAACCCAGTCACTTTAAATATCAGTGAACTACTTTACACTCTGCGACACTGATCTATGCATAGATTGTTCCTTACAAATTCCCTGAGGAACCAACGATTTAGAAGAAAAACAAGTTTCTGGAGAGTCTCCGGAAGTGGTATTTCTTCTAAAGATTCCTTGCGAAGAAAAATAGGAAAAAAAGGTTTTCGTTCAATCACAAAGCCTTGAACTTATTTTTCATTATAACCACTTAGTACGGACACTTAGTACGGCTAGTTTTTTGACAGGTGATTTTGTAGGTGCTGCGAGCGCTAAAACCAAGTTTGCCTAAAAATCGGGGTGTCGGGTTTTTTTTAGGGGATAGGGGTGGATTAATGCCAAACTACAACCCCCACGAGGTCGGCGCCAGGAGAATGAATGTTCCGAAAAATCCGGGTTTTATTTTTGTCCACAGCACCGAAGTCGTGGAAGTTCATTTTGGGGGTGAAAAAGTGGGGTGAAATTTTGAAAAATCAGTTTTCATTCGATAACTTTTTAGGAAAAATTCATACAATTTTTGTTCAAGTGGGAAAGTTGTAGCCCTTGAAAAGACGCGTCAATCGAGTATTCGATCATCCCTCTCCAATAATACCTTCACCCCCAAAAGATTATTGAAGAATTAAAAAAAAAATTGTTTATTGAATAACTCAAAAACAATCGGTTTTTCGGGGATAGTTTAAATGTACGAAATGCAGAGCATAATTTTCTCTATCTTTTCGTTCCTATGGACCACCCTTGAATTTTGCTTTTTCGAACCCCTCTCCGGTGTTGAAAATTCAAAATGAAATTCTGGGAAAACTATTGACCGAAAATAAAGAGATACGAGTTTCGCGCTGTGGACAAAAATGTAGTTGAGGGTTCAAGTGATTCTTTCACGGCAGCGAATTCGTGCGGTCAATAGTTTTCCCAGAATTTCATTTTGAATGTTCAACCCCCGAGAGGGATTGGAAAATCAAAATTCAAGGGTGCTCCATAGCAACGAAAATATAGAGAACATTATTCTCTACATTTCGTATATTTGAACCATACCCGAAAAACTGATTGTTTTTGAGTTCTTCAATAAACCATATTTTTGTTTTTTAACCATTTTTGGGGGTGAAGATATTATCGAATAGCGATGATCAAATACTCGACCGACGCGTCTTTTCAAGAGCTACAATGTTCCCGTTTGAACAAAATGTGTACGATTTTTTTCTAAAGAGTTATTGAATTAAAACTGATTTCTTTAAATGTCACTCCACTTTTTCACCCCCAAAATGAACTTCCACGACTTCAGCGCTGTGGACAAAACTAAAGCCCGGATTTTTCTGCACATTTTGTCTCACGGCGCCGACTTCGTAGCGTTTGCAGTTTGGCATTAGTCCACCCCCATCTCCTTTCATTCACTAAAAAAATCCTACACCCCAATTTTTAGGCAAACTTGGATTTAGCACCCGCGGTACCTACAAAATCACCTGTCTAAAAACACCTAATCTTTCGCACGACGCCGAACTTCATGCACTCACACATTTAGTAACTTCATTCCACTAAATTGTTGAAACTAAAAACTTCAAAAATATTATTCTGACAGCATAATATCGGCTGTCAAAATCAAGCGCGGAGCCGAGATCACACGTCAATCGCCGAATACATTTCAGAAGGTGTGCCCTAGGTGTAAGTAGGCGAACCCTACTTCATCGCGCTCGAGCAAAAGCTATCGGTCTATCTGGGAACGTCGATATTTAATCGACGCGACAGATTGATTTCTCTGCGCCCTCGCTGGAATTCGCGAGAATTGAAATCGATGGTCGTCACCCGAATTTTTCGAAAAATTCTTGACGATTATCTGCAAAGAAGAGTCACCCACGGATCTCCGTAATTACTCGCTGTAACAAAACGGTTGGGGTCTCAAAATGTTCGTTTTGAGTCAGGGAGCCTCCGCCTCCCCTTCGTTAGCCGATTACGTGTACCAATTATTGTTTTTTTCTCACCTTCGTTTGGGGTCTCACGTGGTAAGAGAAACTTTTTTTTAAATCGGGACAATAGCGGAGAAAGACGTTGTTCCTCTATTTATTTGACATCGACTGTGCAAATTTCGTGACATTCTATAGAGCCGTTTTCGACAACACTTGGCACTCGTAATTGTGTTCTGTTTTACCAGCCAAATGGTGTGACACATGGCCGTGAAAGGTCTTGATGAAACTTATACCAGGATCATGCAAATTCTGGCGCATCTATAGCCACCACATACAAATTTATGTCAGGCGTTAAAAAAAAGGCTTTGGGCTCGTTCTGGTTTGGCGGACACAAAATTCGAGATCAAGCCGAATTGTCCGCAAGGAAGAGGAGATGAAACGGGAAAAAAATAACAAACGTTCATCTTAAAATACCTTCATGAATGACAATCCCGAAAGAGAACGAAACGGCTGGCGTACGCCACGAAGCCATCTGTAAGGCAGAACGAAAAAATGAGAAATTAAAAAAACCACCGTCGAGCCGAGAGAATAACGCACGTTTGAAGTGGGGCGTGTGTGGTTTTCTATGATTAAGCACACAAGAGGAAGCGCGCGCGAGCGTGTCTATACAACGAGAAAGCGAACGAGGAAGAACAACATTCTTGGGACAGAGGGCAGTGTTCATTTCCGTGATAAAAAGCATTAGCGTCGGATTATTTATAAACTGGACGGCTAATTCCAGTGCTCACCATTTTTTCAATCTGCCCTTTCAAACTTAATGGAAATTTATAGATTCGGTGAGCTCTGCGTCACGCTCTTTTGATATTAGCTCTATGTACGAAGCATTTTTTCACTCACTGTTGAATTTGATTATCTTTAGTTTCATCTTTTCGAGTGTAGTACGTTCCTTATTTTTGTTCGCTGCTGTTCCAATTTTGTTATCGTATAATTGCATCACGAACTGTCTGTCAATTGCCAAGTCTTGTACTAAATGTTCTTGCATATCGCATTCTTATATGCTTGTAAAGGGGGTCTAAAAATGACGTGACATTTTTATTTATCAATAAAATGTATTATTTATATCAAAAGTACGAATATTTTTATCTTAACATAAGGTACAAGCATGGAGGTAGTGTGTGGAATACAATATCCGATAAATGGCATAAACGGCATAAACTTGAAAGACATATTCTTTCAACAAGATGACGCAAACTTCCACACTGCGAGCGAAACAATGCCGTTATTGCAGACGAAATTTTATGGTCGTGTTATCTCGCATCACGGTAATGTGAATTGGCCACGAAGATCGTGCGACTTGACGCCATTGGGCTTCTGTCTTCGGGGTTTTCTGAAGGGAAAAGTGTATGTCAATGAACCACAGACCATTCCGGATCTCAAGAAAGCACTTGGAGGCACCAATAATGAAATCAGTCCACAATTATGCCACAATGTTATTGAAAATTTCGTCGAAAGAGTGAACGTCTGCAAGCAGGGACGAGGCGGCATCTATCGGATATTGTGTTCCATACATACCCTCCATGTTTGTACCTTTCATTAAAATAAAAATATTCGTACTATTTAAATAGATCATATGGTTTAATAATAAATTAAAATTTCAGGTCATTTTGAGACACCCTATACTAATAGAGTACAATCTTATACGCTTGTCCCTCATGACAATGGGAAGAACATGCGCAAAAAATAAGAATAGCAGGAACAAAGACAACAACAACAACAACAACAAAAATAGCGATGCAGTTCAATTGCACTTTGCAATCATGCTTTGTTCAATATGTTCAAGTCCGATTGTCTAGACATGCACATACAAATTACGTGTACAAGGTTGTCATACAAAAATACAAGTTACATCAAGTATTTGATGTAAGATCGAAGTAACTGTAAATTCGAGTCAACCTCGCGCTTATCTAGACGGGACGATGCTGCTTCGACGAAAGCTATCAATAATTGTCCACGTTTAGCGCATGGCGCATAACTTGTGTCGAAAAGCCGATTGTTTTGAGTTTTTCGCTGACAACGCAGAACCGTGGTGCTTAGACTGATTATAAAAACCGAGAAGCAAGAACAAAGAGAAGGCCGCTCGTTTGAACTAATACTGCACGCGCGGAAGAGCGATATATTAAAATCCTCTAGTGAACCTACCAGCGGCCTGGCATACATTGTCCACACTGAGAACGCTTTTAGAGTCCGGGTCTCTGGTTTAATTATGGGCAATTTGAAAGTAAAATTTATCAAATATTCGCCTGGGCCGGCGTTGGTGCTATCAGGGTGGCGGGCGGTGTGCCCTGCGGTCCAACACCTCGACCTCTCCTCTCGTCCCACACCCCAGATCTTCTTATTCTTCTTGTTTGCCACCTTTGGTTTTGCACGCTCGTTTCACTTGAGATTAAATGGTAAAAGCGTGGAACATGTAATTATTTTTCGGCACTGAATCTACCCTGATGGGTACGGGAAATTCGTGTCGGTTTGTTAAGGCTCGATTGTTTGGTACTTTTTTTTTATACACGACATCGCTTTCATATGGATTTTTCTTTTTAATCTCTGCAGTTTATTCTCCCACACGCCTCTCCCGATAGAGAGACGGGAGAGGGCAGTTCCTTACTCGTTTTCTTCTTTTCACATTTACTCCTTTTTACATGTACATTACATTTACTGTATGCGCGTGCATGTATGGAAGAAAATATATGTTTGTTTTTGAATATATTTACCGCAGGAATATTGTTATAGATACGTACAGTGCAGACTCCGAATAAATTTGGGTTTTTTTGTAGTGGATATAATTATACCTGTTTGTCGTGTGCCTCGTAAAAGGTCCCATGAGGCCCACCACTATTGGTGCGGAAATACCGTTACCAGTGAACTGTTTGCATCTCCACTCCATATCGGCGATGCCCATATGACGTACGCGGTAAACGCAGCTGCTCGGACGCTGCCCGCAGCCGCGAATTTCGAAAAGCGAATTCGTCGGGTTTTCATGAAAATAAAGATGCTTCGCACCGGTATATAAGATTGCTATCGCACACACACGCATGTGTACATGAATAATGCTGGCAAGTTACAACTGTGAAATATATCGTTGAAATATCTACGTTAGGTGCACGTATATTTTTATAAGTTCTGAGTATTTCGTTTGCGAAACTATATACATATGCACAATTCACGCGCATAGGATACATTACATATTTATGCAACGTACATGTTATGTCATACATTGGAATATGTTCTTTGTACAATCTCACTTCTTTCTTTATATCTGGATGTGTAGATTTTTATGAATATACGTATATGCGATCGTAAATAATCATTACATAGTTGTATTAAATCCAATTGCGGGATAAACCATCGCCATATGCACACTCTTGGAACGCTAAATGGCTGGATTAGAGACTAAAGTGCACTACAAAATCACGGGTTGTCGCATCGCGTCTGTGCGATAACTCCGACAGTGTCCACTCGAACTCATTTCCAATCTGCAGAACCCTGATCTCCCTTTTTCTATCTGTCTTGTATAGACATCCACATAAATGGGTGTGGAAACCACTCAGAGGGATAGTTAGTGCATGGTAGATCGGCCCGCTATATACGGTATGTGAGTTGCCCACGTAAGAGAAGATCTCGAAACGCCCGACCAGATCTTGGCCGCAAAGTGGCCAGAAGCCTCTCGCGATTGGGTAATAAAGAAGCGCCCAAGGAACAAGTCCTATAAGTTATGCCCCTCTCTCTCTCTCTCTCTCTCTCTCACTTTATGACTGCCAGCCACGCAACGAAGCAAATATAGACGGTAGGTACTCTTCGCTGTACGAGGGATAACAGATTTTCCAGACGAACTAAACGAGCTTTGCGGGCTTTCCAAGTGGAGCTCTACAAAGACAGAAAAAGTGCTAAACCGCCCATAAAATGTCGAGAAGTAGTCCATGGTTGAGCGCCACGCAGTTTCACCGATTGACAAAGTCGTTTACAGGTAGTCCGTCAGAAAAGACAGCAACATCTTTTCTTCAGTGAAGCCACTCAATTCTCGACATTCAAGCGTCGCATAAGCTTTTCCTGACGGACCCTCCACCGATTCCACAATTCGGCTAATAGTATCTCTAATAATTAGACTCAGTTTTTTTGTGCATATTATACATATACAAAATGCACACGCGCCATAAACTTATAAATGTATGCACGCGATCATGAACACTCATTTATAGTTTTAGGTGCCATTGCGAGTTGCAACGGAAATAGCATTCGTACCATCGGGAGGATATACTCCAAATCGCTACTGCTACTCAAAATGCATGGCTTCATTCGCTAGCTGGAAGGTTCATCATAACTTTGCGACAGCACGCATGCTGATTGTAACCAACGAGTAATTAGTACATGCAATATGCACCATAGTAGGAAGGCGAGTATAAAGAGAAGATGAGAAAAACTAGAAGATGATTCAGGGCAGTAGTCTGGGCTAGAAATTTGACAGATTCGATTTTTTTCCATTTTATTATTCCTTAGACCTTTCGTAATACGCTCGTGAAAACCGTTTATTGATATTTCAAAAATTAGCAGAGTAATAGAAATTATAAGCAAGCCGCGCGCAAACCTCATCTAACGGTATCAAAACTTTAAACGCGTTTATCTCAGAACTGTTTTTCAAATCGGCGCCCACGATATCTCGATAACTAATTGACCGATCGAGCTTAAATTTTGCACATGCCTTCGGTAGCCTCTTTTTGAGGACTAGTAGCAGAATTGAGTCGAACAATAATTTTGCCCACATTTTATAACTCGTCGAATACCCGAAAATGTATGAAATATCGTTAATGAAAGTTTAACAGGCCGCCATTTTGTAACAACATTTTTTTAAGTACCAATTCTGCTACCAGTGCCCAGAATACTCATACAGATTGAGAATATTTTTTTTTGAGATGCATACATCACCCAGAGTGGACGCCGATTGAGGCGGTTTTCGGCGGACCATGTAAACAAAATTAAAAAACTACATGAAAATATTTAAAATATATATTTTTTAATGTAGATACATTCTCAAAGGAACAATAAATACATATGTAAAATTTCATCAAGACAACTGCCAGACCAGACCAGACTACTGCCTTAAGGTAGAACGAGCGCGCGCTCTTGATTTCTATAGATTTTGTTCATAATTTAACCAGAAATTATTCATATCATCATGCATTTCAGAACAGTCGACAATTTAGATTGGGAGATAATCAGTTTTCAAACTGCAACTTCTAACACTGCAGGGTCTGCATTGTAATTTATATACAGTAATTTTCCGTAATAAATATATATGTGTCCCCTACAATAAGAAGACATATGGCAACACCGAATCGTTCCACGTATCCACTGATGTAAGTTTGCGCGGCATGTTTAAAATTATACTGCAACACAAATTGTCATTTGGAAGTACTTTTTTATCGAACAAAGTTTCTAATTAGTTATGAGATAACCAACACTTTTATTTGTTAATGAAGATAACATAAAAAATATTAAATATTTATATTTATAACGCAAATATTTTTTTATGATAAAAGTTTTTAACTTTGGGAACAAGATAACTTTTTTTCTCGGAATATCGAACAATACTGTTCTGCGGTGTTGCCATAGGTCTTCTTATTACAGGGAACAAATATTTTTACCGAGAATTATTCTGTCTTTACTGAACATTTTAGCAAAAATGAATAGTAAAGGCAATCCAAACTTTTTTCACTCGTTTCCAAACTAGTTTGCTATCTAAACATATTTTTTTCAAAATTTAAAATCTCAATAGAATGGTACGACGAATTATGTCACCTGACCGTTCGGTTAATGCAGACCCTGCAGTGTTAAAAGTTGCAATTTCAAAACCCATTATCTGCCAATCTAAAAGAGTCGACTTTTTTGAAATTTCATTCAAGCATACATAATGATATGAACAATGTTTGGTTAAAATTTGACCAGAATCTATCGAAATCAAAAGCGCGCGCTCGTCTACCTTAAGGGATCACCACAGTGTAAAATGAATTTGAAAAATTGATTTTTTGCATGATCCGATAGTATAAACGGTTATAAATATGCTGTTCAATTTTTTGGGCGAAATTCGAATTATTACGGTTGCCTTTCTCAGAAAAAAGGATTCGACTAGCTGCGTGAGACCTGACGCGGACGGACGCGTTTTTCTCGAAATGTCGTTTTTCAAAACGGTTTACACTCTCAGAAGGAAGAGTTTTCAAGCTATCTGTCTCAAATGTTGACACAAAATTCTTCACGCCATTCTTTATCTTGCTATGGAAGCTTTTTTTAATCTTAATTTTTTTTTCAACGAAAAACTGTAAAAAAATAGGATGATTTTGATAGTTTTTTTCAAACTGCCGCGATTTTGTCAATTTTTATTTTAAAAAAACCACCATAGCAAGTTAGCAGATTTCATACTGATTAATAATCTTTTTACCAATTTTGTTTCATATAATATTTACGGCCACAACCGTATACACCTTTCTCAGAAAAAAGGATTCGACTCGGTGCGTGAGACCTGACGCGGACGAACGCGTTTTTCTCGAAATGTCGTTTTTCAAAATGATTTACACTCTTAAAGGAAGAGTTTTCAAGCTATCTGTTTCAGATTTAGACACAAAATTCTTCACGCCATTCTTTATCTTGCTATGGAAGCTTTTATTAATCTTCGTTTTTTCAACGAAAAACTGTAAAAAAATAGGATGGTTTTGATACTTTTTTTCAAACTGCCGCCAATTTGTCAATTTTGATTTAAAAAAAAAACCACCATAGCAAGGTAGCAGATTTCATACTGATTAATAATCTTTTTCCAAATTTTGTTTCAGATAATTTTTACGGCCACAACCGTATACACCGTGAAAACTTTTTTTTCGAATACATTTTCAACTGTTAAAAAAATGTAAAAATAAACATTAACATTTTTTCCGTCCTTCATGAGTGCTTTGATTTGACATAAAAAATCAGACTGATTAGCGTATTTCAACCATCTAAAAAAAATCGCAAAATTCAGCTATTTTTCGACCCGTTACACTGATTCCTTAAATGGATCCATTAGGACGTTGTTTCGAATGAGTTTTATAGGAGCATTATTATTGAGCAACCACATTATCTATTTGACTGAGTTATCTAATCATCTTTCGACGAGTGCCCGGAAACACTGATGTCACATCCCGGGAATGGGCAATAACGCAGCAACCAAAAACATTCATTTCGAGCATGAATCAGTCTCAAACAAATCGTTGGCGCTGAGCGCCAGATGTGCTGGAACATGATGAAAAGTCTGCGGAGTCACGATAGCAGCTCACGCGGCTTCGGAATTATAAAACAGACTGACGGTACATACAGGCATTTCTATTTTTTTGATCGTCTCCAGCATGTTCTGGTCATGACGGGTCGTCTATTCGTACGATTCAACCCTTGTCATTCACTTGTGAGGAAATTAAAACAAAATTATAAAAATACGAGAGCAGTCATAAACAGAATAAAACATGTGCTTTCGAATACGTGTCCATTTCAGGCACCAAGGTGTGCTGAACGCAACACAAAGCTATATGTAAATGGATGGCCCATGTGATATTGCAATCATCGCGGGGATTTTCGCTGCTGGCAAACGACAACCATCCGCCCTTTTTTTTCTCCGTTGGAATGTAAATTCCATCATACGGGAGTAGGGCCGTATATGGACCCCTCTAAATATTCGTTTTATCGAAGCTTGACGCGATCCAGCATCATATAATGCTGGAAGCTGTAAAGGATTTTCAATTTCCCACAGGCGTAGTTCGAGCTATGCGCCAGTTATTACAGCGTATACGAGTTTTGTTGTGTTGCTTTGGAAAGTTAAAAGCACCTGTGTGTACGTTCATACATTGTATGGCATGGTCAAGTATGTGGGGGCGGAAGGGAGGGAGGAGCGGTCAGAATTTGGACGACGTACTCGAATAACGCCATGTTTAATAATTGACACTCGACGAGACGATATAATTATAGAGCAGTTGCGAGTAGGCAATTAAATTTCAGTAGTCGAGCACAGAGGCCACGTTTATGCTTCAGTTTAGTCACATCCAAAAGGCGTCAGGAGACGTATTATTAGTCAATAGCTATACACGGTGAGAAATTAGGTGTGGAAATAACTGCAATCACCTGATTGTACCACGAGTGTTTTTTTATTTCGCTTGTTTTCTTGATGATCATGCACATCAAGTGGTTACTGCGTTACCCGAGCAGTGGCACAACGTACATAGTGTGCAACAGTAACCGAGAGTAGCAAACGAGAGAGGCTGAAGGGTCTAGCATGACCGTTGGATATAACCAGTGATTTATGAAGGGTTAACTGGTCGCTGAGTAGCAGCAGAGTTTCTGGACGTTAATCGTTAAGTCGGTACATAAATTTAACGTGTAACTAGATATTTTAATATTTTTCTGCTTTATGCATGTATGTCTGTGGTCATAGTTTACTCTGTTATTCGTCATTAACTGGATGAAGTGGTGGCGTAGTTTTTTTTTTAACTCTAGAAGTACATTAAAGTGTTTCTTTAGGCCGTATTGCATTCAACGGGCTCACATGATCATTGTCGACTTGTGGCACCCGACTAGCCCGATTTTTTTTGGCGTTACGATTCGGATGTCGGCTATGTAATATACCCGTAAGATCCCTGATTTAAAGACAACAACTTATTATTCTGCCGTATTTAACCGCCAAGGAAATCGCAGACTTGGCGATCTCTTCATAGCGGTCTCAATGACCGTATTGTCATATGATAGATTTCTCATATACCACGGAGTAAAGGAAACCCGGTAACGCCCGTACTAAATATTTGAAATCGAATCCCTCTTTCATCCATAACTTTGAAATGACATAGCACCGAAAACACAAACAAGCATCGGTTACCTCGCTTGATCGATCCATCATCAGTGATCGGGATCGCGGTGAACCTTAAATACGCCAAACATCCCGATGTTGCTGCATTATTGCATTATCGTTGGGACGATGGACGATCCGCTTTATGATGCAACATACATGATTGAATATTGTGGACAAGTTTTAAACATCCCTGGGCATATGCGACCACAGTTGTGCGGTCTAACGCGAGCACACACAGCAGCGCAACGGCAAAAGCTTCGGGGCAGGGCTATTGTTATCACGAACTTTTGCACAAGCCCTAATACGTACGTTAACCTGTGGTCTCCATTGACGAAGCTCACCAGTGCGGTTTCTCCCGCATATTCGATGTATCTGATGCTTTTGAACGCCAACCGCACGTTTCGCTGTTTTCGCTGGACCCGAAAATAATGGGTACCCATGTGAACTCAAAACTTTTTGCAATTAAATTGGTGGCATGCCTATTTGCCTGGATGAATATGAAGCAAAACTAACGGAGATGCAGACTTCGTATTTCGAAATATCCACTCTCTACCTCACGTATTTCACAATTCTCGGATTTCGTAATAACACTAAGTTTAGTTCACCGATTAACGAGTATGACATCAAACATTACGAGGAAAAACTTCAATTGTCACCGATAATCGCAAGCGTCCATAATCATATACGTCCTCATGTACAAGGTCTTCTGGCTAGCTTATTATTAACGATTAAACGAACTTACCTAAGTGAAGTTCTATCGTGATTGTATAAGCGCCTCTTCCGAAGAGATCAAAATGTAGTACCCCTCACTTTCTCCAGTATCGCCACAAAGTTTAAAGTAAGGCTTTTGTTTTTCTTCCTTGTCTCCATGCCCACGACGTGCGTGCGCTGTTATCAACTCTCATTTTTTAAAGTTTTCCTGGTAAGCCATAACTGAAATAACTTATGGGTATCTCATACGAGATTAATGGGTGGGCGGGACTGATCTCTTCGGAAGAGGCGCTCATACAATCACGATAGAACTTCACTTAGGTAAGTTCGTTTAATCGTTAATTGTATTTCGCGCCTCTTCCTTCAGAGATCAAAATGTAGCTGTTTAAAGCGAGTTACGGCTGATGAAAAAAACTGTTATATTTATTTTTTAAACATTTTGAAATGTATATAATAGTTGAAACAAAAAACGCAAGAATGCAAGAATACGCATATAATCTTATGCACTGCATATTTCAAGAAATAAACAAGGTCACATACAGACAAAAAACCCTTAATCTCTATTTCCGAGAATACCTTCAGCGAATTGGACTTCGTCCGGCAAAACCTCTCGATCGTAGAATCGACCAAAGGCCGCGGACTCCTGTGTCCAGCCCGCCGTTTTTCGTATTAAATCGACGCTTACGCCAGCCCGTTTTGCTGCTGATGTGGCGGCGTGACGCGTACTATACGCGGAAAAAATGTTAACATCCACGCCGTTTATGGACAAGGTCTTTTTTACCCAGCGAGATAACGTCTGCGACGTAACCGCCTTATGCGGTTTTTTGAAAGAAATAAAAAGACTCAAAATCGCGTTTCGTAAATCTTTTGTTCTGTCTAAGTAACTTTCAAGAGCCGACCCTAAACATAGCGACCTGTCTTCTGTGAAAAACGGTAAGCGCAATACCGGTTGCTTTTTCTTCGGAGCCGAGGTTTTTATTCGGTCCGGAATTTTTATCTCGGAAGATTTCTCGTCGACTTTTCGGATATTACGAATATCTATTAACGAAAAAGTTTGCAGCCGATGGCCTGTCATTAACGCTAGTAGTGTAACTAGCTTCATGGAAAGTTGTTCCAACGAAATTTTTTCATTTGAACCCCAGCTTGAAAGTAATCGTAACACGATTTTTGGGTCCCACGTCGAATCGTAGCATGGCGCAGAAGGCCTCAATTTTGAGACCCCTTTAAAAAATCGTGTTACCCTCTCATCTTTTCCCAAATTCGAGCCAAGAATGAGTGAGAGCGCTGATCGATAGCAATTGAGCGACCCATATGATGCGTTGTTTTGGAATTCTCTTGAAAGAAAAGATAAAACGTCCATTGGCGAGCCCCTTAATGGATTGACACCCGTGGTTACACAGAAACGCCACCATTTTTTCAACCCACAATCGTACTGCCGGATAGCTGCGTCTGTTAGAGACGCAATGAGAATGTCGATTGACTTCAGTGAGGCTTGTCTCAAGATGAACGCTTCCCTGATAGCATGCCGGCAACCAATGTAAGTTGCTTCGACAGCGGGTGAGGGTCCCTGTTGGAAGAATGCAACAGATCAGCGTTTGGTTTGAAAAAAACAAGATCGCCAATTACTAATGAGGAGAAGAGCTCTCTCTCAAATGATTGAAAAACTCTCGAAATGATTGAGAATGGCGGAAATGCGTAAAAAAACCATTGATTCCATTCTATGGTAAATGCATCAATCGCGAATGACTCGGGGTCTCGGCGCCATGAAATATATTGCTCGCATTTCGTATTTGTTCGTGAGGCAAACAGGTCGATTCTTGGCTCACCAAACACCTTTACTATTTTTTGAAACGCATAATCCGCGAGTTCGAATTCCGTCTCGGGCTGTAATTTTCGCGACTCGTAATCCGCTTCTATATTTTCTTCCGATGCAATGTATCCCGCCATGATCCAAATATCTCTGGCCTCGCACCAGTCCCAAATTTGTTTCGTTATATCGCTGAGATTATCGAACCGGCTGTCTCGCATACGATTTATGTAAGCTATCGCGGTGGTGTTGTCGATACGAAGAAGCACGTTGCATTCTTTTTTATGGCTTAAAAAACATCTTAGTCCGAAAAATGCGGCTACCAACTCGAGATGATTGATGTGGAACTTCAAATCATTTGTGCTCCAGTGTCCGTTCGCCCGCCGACCTTCGCAAGCTGCTCCCCATCCTGTGCGCGAAGCATCGGTAAAGATCTCGTAATCGAATACTGGCTCATTCAGAGGAGCGCTGGCTGAGGCTATATTAAGCGTCCACCACTCGATATCTTCTTTTAATTCCTCCGGAATGATCATTGTCATGTCGTAATTATTATTATTTGCTTCGAGTGCTAATAATCTGACTTTTTCGAACCGTCTCATATGTATCATGCCGTATTTCAGCGCTGGACAGCACGAGCCGAGAGTACCGATGCAGGATGCGAACTCACGAATCGAGCATTTTTTCATTTTTCTAAATTTTTTCAATAGATCGAGAGATCTTTGGATCTTGTTCTCTGGCAATTCGATCGTCATCTTCGCCGAGTCGAAAATAAGCCGTAGATATTGGCATCGTTTGGCGGGAATTCAACGACATTTTTTACGTTTGATTATGAACCCGAGTTCTTCTAAAATAGCCGCCGTAGCTCGAAAATTTTCAGCACACTCTTCGTATGATTTTCCGATAAGCAAAATATCATCTAAGTAGAAAACAGATCTAAAGCCTTGTTTTCTTAAATATGCTGCCACCGGTTTGAGTATTTTTGTGAATACGAAAGGTGCGACATTCAAACCGAACGGTAAGCAATTAAATTCGTAATATACGCCGCTATATTGGAATCGCAAAAACTTTCGGGAGATCTTTTCTATCGATACGAGGTAATATGCGTCCTTTATATCGATTGACGCCATAAACCAATCAGGCTCAATTAACGACTTCGCCACTCGCCAATCTTCTATCTTAAAATGTTCCGCATTTATGAACTCATTAAGTTTTTTGAGGTTCAAAATAAATCTTTGCGTACCGTCGGGCTTCGGCACTAAAAAAATATTTGATAAAAACTGGTCCGACGACGGAGTAACCGTCTGTATCGCACCTTTTTCTAATAATTTTTCGATTTCGCACGCGATCGCGAATTTTTCGTTATTTGACCAATCCGTTTTTTCCGAGATCCGACCCTGCACAGGGAGTGATGTAAAAGGAATTTTAAATCCTCTGATCCATTCATGAATTACAGGGTCAGCCGATACTTTTGACCATACCCGATTAAAAAACCGTAAACGGCCCGCAGTTTTACCTATGCTGGAAATTAACGGCGTCTGTCCGGGAACCGCGTCTTTCGAGGATACGTTTTCTTCGGTCTCGAGCCGTATTTGTCGTTCGTCGGTCTCTTTTGCCCGCTCGACGTCCAATTTCTCTTGCGCATCAACTGACGCTGCGCCGGCGGGCCCCTCTGGTTTTTTGAGTCCTTGAGTTTTGATGGTTTTTCCGATTGAACAAGGTCCTTCGATGCACGCTCGATCGTTTTTGCAGTCTTGATTTTTTCTTCCAGATTCGCCCCGAACAGAAAACCGTCGACTGTCGAGCACGTCAAGATTTCTCTTACGGATGAGTTGAGGTTTGCGAGGATTAAACTCCTGCGAATTTCTGATTCTTCCCTCTGGAGAAACGCCAGGAGTCTTCCTGTGTCACTCAGAATTTCGAGCAACTCGAGTTTTTCTCGACTGTCCGATTTTAGAGTAATCGAGATAGCCTTTCCCATGGCTGCCATACAGGAAGCAATGCGCGCCTGTTTTTCGGTGATACGCTTGTCTCTTGTTTTGACATTATCTTGTATCGCGGCAACAACCTCCGAGTTCAACACCGGGGCAACTATGAATCCGCAATTTTCCGGAATATTATATTTTTCCGCGAGGCTGTTGTTTTCCTCCTTAGAAAGCCCTTTTTTTAAGATTTCCATCCAGCGAATAACGATATCTTTGTGCAATGAAGGGGCCTTTTTCTGGTCCGGTTCCAAACGCGGTCCAAAAACGTTTAATACGTCTTCTTGAAGTTCTGTTTCATGCTCAGGCTGATTTAGATTATTTTGAGCGGTCGCGCTCGCCTGGTGTTCAGTGTTGACCGGGGCTGTTGTTTCGAGCACTGATGGGCCCGCTGGCAACTGCTCATTGACGATTTTCACCTCGTCATTTTCCTGAGCCAGTATTTGAAACTCCTCTCGCTCTCCCTCCGACTCTTGCAGAGATTGTTGTGAGCCATAGTCAAATTCTCGCGAGCGACTACGCTCTGAGCGACGAGAGTGACGTGAACGGCTGCTCGAACGTCGTGATATACCGATAGAGTGTCGTGAGCGATTTCGAGACCGGCTGCGACGATCTGATCTCCGCCTGCATTCGCCGTTCCTGTGACGAGTTCGAGAGCGATCCCGACGATGCGGCGAGCTCGATCTATAACCTGGAAGGTAAACGGGCATAATGCCAATACTTGCCATACATCGTTTTTGGATTGTTCAATTTTTCATCAAATGAAAATGTCTATTTCCGAGGGTCAGACCCATGCAGACTGAACAATGTACATTGTATTTCTTCGTCAAACGAAGGCGTGCGCCTCGGTCAGACCGAAGGCACGCTGCCGAGCAATCAAATCGCTGACACAACAACTAGGTATCCAGACCAACAAATCTTTGTCAGTAATTGATCTTTCAGAAAGAGTCAATTTTCGTGGCGTCCCTTTTCGCCAAGTATGCCTAGGTTATATTCGCCCCAACTTACGTTTTTTATACCTCCGGTCGATATCCGTCACTATTTCTTTTAGTCTCTCAACTAAATCCTTATTTTCCTTCTCCTCCCTTGATGATGAATGATCGTGATTCTTCATCTTTCCCATTTTTTCTGATTTTTTTTTTTTTTTATATATATATTTTGCGTGTGACGACGCTGACACAAAGGGAAAGAATGAGAGTTGATAACAGCGCACACACGTCGTGGGCATGGAGACAAGGAAGAAAAACAAAAGCCTTACTTTAAACTTTGTGGCGATACTGGAGAAAGTGAGGGGTACTACATTTTGATCTCTGAAGGAAGAGGCGCGAAATACAATCAAGTGCAACGGCGAACCGCATCCTATTACAAAAACAACGAGCTGTTCAATGACGTGTATACAGGTACCACTTTAAGATCCAGACCTTTTTTATTTACATACGGCCTACCGCAAGATTCTGTGACGCTGCGCGAGCTAACTCGCCCGACACGCCGTCGATGCCTGCAGCGCAAGCGGTTTGCTGCATATATGAATGCATGTCACTGCACGCAGGTGCATCGCTGTTTCCGGAGTTGAGACAAACAACAGTTGACTTGCGTTGTGTGAAAATGAGATGGGAAAGAGCAAACGCGAACGAGGTTGAGTAAAACGAGAGAGGGGGGCAGAGGGAAGGCCGAGGGCTTGCGGGATATTTGCTTAGGTACGCGACAGTGCGAGCGGAGAAGAAGAGAGGGTCTTGTGGAAATTCGCTTCCACCCGATCATGCGAGTCACGCCTGAGCCTTTGAGGCGAGGTCTTTACCCACCAATTTGACAGCAGTTCCTTCATCACTTTTCCTTCCACCTGGACTTGGTTTCTCACCCGCTATCCTATCTCTTGCGCAACCCTTTTCATTTCTTTCTCTGATTCTCGTGCTACAGCGTAGTCATCCCTTCATCTTTATATATATGGTTATGTATATATACACCCATGCGGGGGGCGCGCGCACACACACACGCTCTCTTACTCACATACATACACGCCGATAAAGATGTTTATATATATATACATATTATATATACTTATGTTTCTCTTCCGTTCTCGCCCCGATTTCTCTTTGAATGGAACATTTCGTGAAACTACACGTGCCAGAAGTTAGCAGGATGACGGCGAGCACGGTATATACCGCATTGTCCCGTGTGTTCTCTGTTAAAAGAGACCGTATATAGGGCCACAGAGTAAACGACCCAAAGCCCTAACGAGCTGCAACGACTCGCCAAGTACGTGAGCCCAGAAGAGACGTCTCATAACTTGAGATCTGCCGAGGCAGTTTCCGCCCTCGCGTGTATTACGTATACCGTCGACCGGGGTGACATCAACTCAATGCCCCTTCCTCTCACTCTCGTCCTCTGTCTTTACTTATGGCACAATCTCTCCAATACTGTTCGTTGCCCGATTTTAACTGCTGCGATTTGCGCCGAATATGTAGACTTGTGCCGATATGTAAATTAACGCCGAAGCTGTAACAATACTGTTAGTTCATACTATTTGCATCTCAAATTAGGCGCAACACGAATATCTACGATGGGGGTTTGCCACAACTATCCGAGTAATAAAAGTAAATATTGGATAAGGGCATTTTATATGATTTCAAGGTAGAACGAATCGCTATCAAGATGATATAGTTAATCCTATATTTCATTCCCGTTCATTACAGATGTCCAACTCTTTCATGTGCTTCTTAATCTGTCACTTTGTGGCTCCATGTCTAACCATAACGTAATGTGTTGTGCGCTTTCGAAGGGCGTTGCAAAGCTAAAACCCCTGCTTTTAGTATTGAAAATGCTTTTAAAACTGTATATGTTTGTTGAGGAAGACTGAGATAGGGGTTTGAGTATGCTGGATGTCACACAAATCTAACACTACCCCCACTCTACTGCCACTGTGTTGTAGTATAGTAGCGACGGTACCACGTCTAATTAACACATGTTTATGTTGACATTTACAAATTCAACATACAAATTCAACACACACAAATTCAACACACACAAATTCACCACATCCGAATTGAACACACCGTGTTTTCAACACATGTTTATGTTTACATTTACAAATTCAACATACAAATTCTTCAAAAATAAGTTTGCTTTATTTCAAATTTAATTTCAAAAGATTCTGTCACAGTCCTTTCAAATCTTAAATGTTAAATGTTATATGCTAATTAGTACTTTTTAATATTTAAATGTTAATTAGAATTGAATGTTATGCGATTGGCCGCGTAAATACTCAACGACGCTTCCGTAAACGTCAAAGTTTTCTGTTACCCTCTTAAGACGTTCATCAAAGTTGACGTACTTTTTGCGTTTTGCCGGTGCAATGTTTCTCCCAGCAAGATGGTTCTCCCAAGCAATCTCTGTGATCTTTTGTTCCTTTTTAAGGGTTTCGATGAATTTTCCCATTGAAGCATGTGCAACGCGCATACGGCGGTTAAATCCAGTGTGCCATCCTTCTACTCCATTGTTTGTTCGTGGTTCATCATTCATTATTGAAGAGTAACAGTTCCACAATTCCACGGCGAATAAAGGAGAGCTTCTCCTTCTCGACCGTTTCAAGCCGACCCACGTAACTTCAAAATGTTTGCGTTGAATGTGTTGTGTCCAACAGATACACATTACAGATACATATACAGTAAACAATACTGTACGAGTATTAAGTTAGTGTTTACTTTCGACGGTTTGTCGATTGCGCCGAGTGGTATTGCGCTAAATTCGTGTGTATGTTGAATTTGTGTGTGTCGAATTTGTATGTTTTGAATTTGTGTGTGACGAATTTGTATGTGTTAAATTTGTGTGTGTGGAATTTGTTTTGTGTTGAATTTGTGTATGTTGAATTTGTGTGTGTTGAATTTGTGTGTTGAATTTGTTTTGTGTTAATTAGACATGTAATCAGTAGCGACATGCTGAATACCTGTGATCGGTTGAAAAAATGCCCTCTCCCACCAAATTCCAATCTTGTTTTAACTTAAAAAATTAAATTATTTCAATGGATCAATATTTTTGGCAAAATAATAAAAACCAACTCATATTATTTATATGTACCGGTTTTTTATGACCCGAAAAGTCTGATTACCATGAAATAGTTGCACTTTGTGTAACATCTGTATTTTTATCTGTACATTGGTTTGTTGGACGATCAAGCTATTCGTGGTGTGGGATATCCCGTCCCGACTAGAAACATTGCTACGGGACAGACTAGGGCCGTATCCGGCATGCCGTATTTCGTACCACGGCACTTTACAGGCCGCCGTATCAGGGCTTGAACAGGCGTGAAACGCTTTTTGCATCCGGCCTTGATGCGGATGCCGGTTACGAACCTGATCACTATACCTTTGCAAGCTCTGATCCGGCTGCCGTATCTATGCCTGAAGGACAAAAAAAAACAATCCAAAAATTATGAATACAAAAATTCTGTTAGTATTTTTTGTTTCCATGTACCTTATTTATGTTCCTGCTTATATGATAATTGAATTAAAACGTATTCTGCCTCGTTAAAGTTTTTACCTACCCTCGGGATTGAACCTATGCCTTTTTATTCTAAACCTGAGCGCGCTACCCATTTGGCCATCCTAACACTTGTGTAAACTTTCTTACTTTCTTTCCTATCTTCATCAGTCCAATTCTATTAAAAAGAATGTCAATAATGTTATGTATTATGTTGAAGGTTGCATCATTGCAATGCAATAATAATTATGTTTTTACCGCTGATGTTGTTTTGTCCATTTAGGGCCTTTGCACACGGCGTATTTTCTACACGCAGACCACGCGATACACACTTGATCTATATGCGTTTTTCAGTCCAAAAAGCGTGTGGATCATGTGTGTATCGCGTTTGTATCGCATCGTCTGCGCGTAGAAAATACGCCGCGTGCAAAGGCCCTTAGGCTGTGACAACAACACATTAAGAATAGTTTGAATTATGTATTATTAAATAATATCGCTTCAGTTCGTTTGTATATTAACAATTAGTCCATGTTAATTACCTGCTCGCAGAGTGTAGGTTATTCGAATTCACGCGGTTTATATCGCAGTCGTCAATGAAACCTAACCTCAAAAGCTTGATTCGTCAACTACGGCTGCACTGATCCGGCCGACACAGATCAGGCGTAACACAGCGTCTATGGACGCCATATTACGGCGACATACAGGCTACCGTACTTCGGCCTGTTTAGGGTGCCCTCTCGCGCCCCTACTACGGTTCCACCGATCCGGTCCACCCACGGCACAGATCAGGCCTGCCGCAACCTGGCGTCCATGGACGCCATGTAATGGCGGCATACAGGCTACCGTACTTCGCCCTGTTCAGGGTGCCTTCTCGCGTCCGTACTAAGGGTTGTCACGTCGCGACCAAATGCGCACAATGTATTTCTTTTTCTTGCTTTCTCTTATCTTTTTGAGCCCCGGCGAAGACGCAGGGACGACGCGATTTTCCATGGAAATCGTGAACGACCACGTACGCGCGATAAAGGCATTCTCATTTTTCGACGGATATTTATATTTTTCTTTAAGCTTAGACCTACACGCCGGAAATGTAGGCTATTGATAATAAGTAAGCGTCCCGTGCTTTCCCACGCGAGAGCACAGCAGTCTTAACGACATGAAGAACAAATACACACTCGCCAGACCGAAATCCTCGAACCTAGGAAACCACCCTGTCATAAAACACCACGTGCACTCGCGGGCCTTGGTCAACAAGCCCTATCTCGAGCAATGCGTTCTCGCCGCCGACAAGGCCCCTTTTTCCGCCCGGTATTTTTCCGCGCTCCAGATAAAGGAAACGCTGCTCCAATTCCTGGAAATAGGGCTACGGATATGACTCGCAGACTACGTCCTGCTCCCACTCTCCATTTTCGACCAATCACCCGAAGAGACATATATTTGATGCCCTTTCCACCAATCCCTATAGAAAATGCATCACGAACATGCGCTCCTTCCCCCATTAACGAAACCTCTCCTATTTTTCCTCTTGGCAACGAAGTGTCTGTCGGAAAGTAAGTCTCCCAACAGTTTCCATCGTGATCGGACAAAGTCTCCCAACAGTTTCCATCGTGATCGGACAAAGTCTCCCAACAGTTTCCATCGTGATCGGACAAAGTCTCCCAACAGTTTCCGTCGTGATCGGACAAAGTCTCCCAACAGTTTCCATCGTGATCGGACAAAGTCTCCAACATCTTCCACCAAATCTAGTTCGAAACGAAAAGCTGTCTCCTGACAGTATCCGACAAGTCCAAACGTTAACTCTAAAAATTAGTATATCTCCGGTATAATTGTTACAAGTTCTGTCTATACTTTGTAAAGCGCGACCACATTAACATCGATACATTGAATCGCATAAATGCCCAATTAATTCGAAGACTCGGCTCGCGATAAATACTCGTGTATTAAAGATCGTGTCTACGTGAAGAACACCAGCTCCGCTAAACCCGTAACCGAGCGTACACAACCGAGCGGTCCGGCCTACCTGCGAAGGCCCGATTCGATCTTCCATATCTCCAACCATTGTACCCACGGCGCAGCGACAAATGTAAGCGAAATACTACATGTACATTTTCTGTATTATTAATTTAATCGACTTAACCAGATTGGTTAATTCCAATAAACCCCGAGTCGATAGAATTTGAGTGTCCAATTATTCCTCAATCGGATAATCGCGTCATCCCATTTTTACCCAAGCACTACCCCTTTTTACCCTCATCCCGAGCTATTGCGCTAGACGTAGGCTACAAAGAGGGAAACGTAAAAGAAAATATATGCCCACGTCCCCTCAGGACGTGACATATTAATTTTTGGGGGCTCGTCCGGGATAATGAAAAGGGAATGTGCTGAGTAATCCAATATCTGCCGACGAATCGAGTAGCTCATTAAATTTAAATGTTACGGAAGATCTAGCAGAACAATCGAGATATTCATTAAGGAGCTCCAGTACTGAATTATTTCCTGGTCTCGAACCAAAAAAACGTTCAGTCAAATCATTAAATTTACCTCGTAAAGCCGAAAACGAAGAAATAACAGTCATGTCGACAAATCAAACACTCTCTTTGAAGGATGCTCTTGATTTCGTTCCGGAATTCAACGGGAAAAATATCCCCTTTTCCGACTTCGCAGCAGGATGCGAAGATACACGGGATATGCTCCCTCCCGAATCCGAGAGACGTTTTGTAAGATTAGTACGGAGCAAATTAAAAGATCAAGCCAGTAGAGTTATTCAAGCGTCCAAGTTCGAAACAATAGACGATCTCTTAAAATTCTTGAAAAAAATATACGCACCAAACAAAACTGAGGTGCAACTGTTGGGAGAACTCAGCCACATATTCCAAGCAAGCGGCGACAGCGTGATCGATTTTTCCACACGGATCAGGAACAAAGCAAAAGAAATACTTGAAGCTCAAAAAGCATCCCATAGTGGGGCAGAAAATGCCGTTCTCAGAAAAACACTAGATGACTACTTCCTCTCGTGCTTCAAACGCGGGTTAGCAGAAGAAATAGAGCAACGTCTTCCCAAGTGCGACGATGTCGCAACCGCTATAGATCATGCTATAGAAATCGAACGCGACTTCAAGGCGCGTAGAGAACTGCAGGCATCCCTAGTTAGATCCGTTCCAACAAGACCGGTAAAAATTTGCAACATTTGTAAAAAAGATAACCATACGACAGAAACTTTCCGATTTGGGACAGTTACGTGTCAGAAATGCGAGGGTAAAGGTCACAGTGCCGATCAATGTAGAAATAATCAACCCGAACAAAAGACGGTCACGTGTCAAATTAAATGATTAAACGAACTTACCAAGTGAAGTTCTATCATAATTGTATGTAGCGCCTCTTCCGAGATGATCATCATGTAGTACCCTCACTCCACACCGACTTCGCCACAATTTTCATATCAACCGAGTTGAAAACTTCGGTTTCTATGTTCCGCTCGTACTCTTTCCCGATCGTCATTATTTGAAAGCATTGTTCTTCCGGTCAAGGGTTTTTGTTTTACGAAAAAAGGGGATTATAGGGTGGGTTTGATCATCTCGGAAGAGGCGCTACATACAATTATGATAGAACTTCACTTGGTAAGTTCGTTTAATCATTTAATTGTATTTCGCGCCTCTTCCTCCATGATCATCATGTAGTTGTTTAAAGGCAACTACGGTAGTAGTGATTGATTATAAGCCTGTAGGTTTATTAAAACAACAAACAAACATTTTCGCAGTAACAATATTTTTAGATGAGCATTAATGCATTAAGATAATATTTGAGCTGATTATTATTCAGAATGTAGAACTGACTTTGCGAACGTATTTTTGCTTGCAGTGACGTTCAAGTGATAAAACTTAGCGAATGTAAGAGATCCGGCAGTCCATCCTGCCGTTTTTCTTATTGTATCTATGTCGACCCCATTTCTTTTGGCCGCTGACGTTGACGCATGTCGCGTGCTATGTGCCGTAAACGTTTCTGTATCGATGCCGCTTTTCTCTAATATTATTTTGACCCAGCGACTTGAAACCGCGCCGAAAGGTTTTTTATAAGATAAAATTAACGATTGTGTTTGATTCCTAATTTCCTTAGTTTCCTTTAAATACGTTTGTAATGCCGATGCTGCGCATAATTTGTCGTTTTCAGTGTAGAATGGAAGCACAAGAAGCGGCTGTTTTCGATTGGGCCCAGACGTTTTGATGGGGTCCGGAATTTTTATCTCTATCGCATCATCAACCTTGCGTATATTGTTAATTTTAATGAGACCGAAAGTTTGCATTCGGTGTCCCGTAACGAGGGCTAACAGCGTGATCAATTTCATGCTCAGATCTTTCAGCGTGAGTTCCTCGTTTTTCGGTAGTTTTGATAAAAATTCCAGAACAATTCCCGGATTCCATGTAGCATCGTATTTTGGCGTTAATGGTCTGAATTTGAACACGCCCCTGAAGAATCTTTTAATTTGATAGTCCTGGCCAATTTCTGGTCCTACGATCAATGAAATTGCGGCCCGCAAAGTGTTTAGCGACCCATATGAGGCGCCTTTTGCAAATTCTCCCGTAAGGCATTCTCTAATATCCGCAATAGAGGCTAATAAGGGTGAAACTGAATTTTGAGTGCAATAGGACCACCATCGTTTAAGTGCTGATTCGTATTGTTTAAGGGACGAGTCGCACAGTGAAGCTAGCATTATTTCCGATGTTTTACTTGAGGCTCCCTTTGCTTTGAACGCTCGCCTGATAAGCTCACGGCCACCAGGGAAATGTTCCGCCAGATCGGATGAGGTTTCCTGTCATGAGAGATTAACAATTTAGCATTCGGCTGGAACAAGATGGGCTTTGAGACCGCGAGTGCTTGGATTACCGGATACCAAGGCTGGCTAGGCCATTGTGGTATTACTAAAATACCGTGAGATCCTTCTCGCTTGATTTTATGTAGCGTTCGTAAAATCATGGAAAAAGGTGGGAAAGCGTAAAAGAAATATGGTCTCCACGAGATAGTAAATGCATCGACGGCAAACGAGTTCGGATCTCGACGCCATGAGACATATTTTTCGCATTTGGTGTTGTTTCTTGTTGCGAATAAATCTATTTCCGGTTTTCCGAAAGTATCCACTATATCTCTGAACGCTGTGTCTGTTAATTCGAATTCTGTTTCCGGTTCGAGCATTCGAGATTCCTTATCTGCTTCGGCATTCATTTTTGAGCTTACATAAGACGCAAAAATCCAGATCTTTCTTGCCTCACACCATTTCCATATTTCTCTCGTGACACGATTCAAATGTTCATACTGGATACTCCCCATTTTGTTTATGTACGCTATGGCGGTCGTATTGTCAATTCGTAAAAGTATCTGACAATTTGACATATTTTCTGTGAAACATCTGAGACCAAACCATGCTGCCAGCAATTCGAGATAATTGATGTGTGCTTGTTGTTCTTTTTCCGTCCAATGGCCATGAGATCGTTCGCCCCCGCAAAATACTCCCCAACCAGTCAACGACGCGTCTGAGAATATTTCTAAAGCGAATATTGAATCCTTGATGGGGTTACTCGCGTCTCGAATAGAAGCCTTCCACCAACGAAAATCATTTGTTAATTCATCAGGGAGATTCATGTGACCGTCGTAGTTTCCTCCATTCGCTAAAAGCGCCAAGAATTTCTGTCTCTCGAAAGCTTTATTATAACCCCAGCCGTAATTGATCGCGAAACAGCTCGACGTTAACTTCCCCAAAAACTCTGCAAAATCTCTGATTTTGCATCTGTTTTTCGAACTCATTCGCTCGACCTGCCCTCTGAGGCTTTCTTTTTTCGAATCCGGAAGTTCAACAGTCCATTTCGCTGAATCATATATAAATCCGAGATATTGAATTCTTTTTGTTGGAACGAGTTTGCTCTTCTTTTTGTTGTAGATAAAACCGAGTTCTCTCAGTATTTTTAGAGTTTCCGAAATGTTATATAAACACTCTTCGCGAGAGTCTCCCAGTAGTAAAAAATCGTCTATATACAGCACCGAGAGGAAACCTTGTTGTCTCAAGTGTGTGACAATTGGTTTCATCAGTTTCGTAAATACAAACGGTGCCGTGCAGAGTCCGAAAGGAAGGCATGTGAACTCAAAGTATTTATTCTCGAATTGGAATCTGACGAATTTTCTAACTGACTCGTTGAGAGGTACTAGATAATAAGCGTCTTTTAGGTCAATGGTTGCCATAAGGGTTTCGGGGCTCATTAATTGAATCACGGTCTTTCGATCTTCTATCTTGAAGTGTTCGCATTTAACGAATTTATTAAGCCCTTTCAAATTTATGATTAATCTCATGGACCCATCTGGTTTCGGCCGAAGAAAAATATTTGAGATGAATTGATTTTGAACTGGCGAGCATTGTACTATGGCTCCTTTTGTGGTTAATTCGTTGATTTGTAGAGATATCTGCGATCTCTCCTCAACCGACCATGTCGTCTCTTTTGGAATTTTTTCCTGATAAGGAATGGTTTCGAACGGTATCTTGTAACCATCGAGCCACGAGAGAATCTTTGCATCCGAGGTAATTCTTAGCCATTTATGTTTAAAGAGATGGAGTCTGCCGGCCGTGATACCTACGTGATTTAGCGTCGATTCTTCGAGTAAGTGCGCTCCCTCTGTTGGTATGGTTTTCGGTAAGGTTGATTTGACTGCAACCTGTGTGAGGCATGTGCCTTCGGGGGTTCCTGGCCGTGCTGTGGTCGCGACGGGTATTTGTGTCCGCCCACCGTCGCTGTCTGAGGTTTCGGCTGGTACGGACCAGGCGGAGCTCTGAAGTTTTTTGAATGCCTGAAGTGTTGATTCCTAGCCGGTGGCTTGAGTTCTTTCAATGATCGTTCCACCGCTTTTGCAGCCTTTAACTGTTCGTCTAAATTTCGTCCGCATAGCCACTCATCTACTGATGCGTTTTGTAACATGTTCTTAACAGGTCCATTTACGCCTGTTAATATAAGGCTTTTCCGAACCGCTGACTCTTCTCTTTGAAGATCAGACAACAGTCTGCCGGAATCACAAAGATTTTCGATGATCAACAGATTTTCAGCATCTCCGTTGCCGTTGAGAGCAGTCGAGAGTGCTTTGCCGATAGCGGCAAGGCAACCAGCAATTCTTTCTTGCTTTGATACTATGCGAGTATCTCTTATTATCGCGGCTTCGGTGGCCGCTGCTTTAAGCTCCGGATTCAGTTTTGGAGCATCGATTTGCGTACAATTTTCCGGAGAAGGATACTTCTTTAGAATTTCCGACCGCTCATTAATCGGGAGTCCCATTTTTAAAATCTCTGCCCATCGTTCGGCGATGTCTTTATGGATTGGTGGACCCAGTATTTTGTCCGGCACGATACGTCTCCCCATAGCCTTCAAAACTTCTTCTGACAGTGCCACGATCTCGCTTTTTTCCCCCGTAGTCTCAGGTTCCGGTCCGATTTTATTTGTTGATGGCAGTATAATATCATCTGTGATTATTGGTACACCAATATTTGTCTCGTCTCGCCGTGGCGGGTCGACGTTCATCATATCCGTTGTCGGATCGAGGCCTCGGTTTCCTCCGGGTTTTTCTGTAGATCGAAACATCAAGGTGCTGACTCACTGAGACTATACATAGTTCAGTAGTGCAGGATGCGTCGTCTGTTAACAAGCTACAGCCAGAATTGATTGCTTGCCGTATAAATACAGTTATGCAATTTTTTCTTTCCACGATCCTAGGCTGAGCTACAGCTCATCTGACAGCTCTATAGAGACTGAAAGATTGCCTGTTGCTAGAGCAAAAAGACCAATTTAACTTACTGTTATTGATATCTTCTGAAATATGTTCGCGTAAATCCGACGTCTGCAGATTATGCTTGTAACTGTCTAGGGATGACGCGCGAGAGCGCGATACCGCCGATCGAGACCGCGATGCCACCGATCGAGAGCGCGATGCTCTTGAGCTGTTATTCCTATGACGCCGTTTCTTTTTCGCCTTTTTTGATTCGAGCTTACGTTCTAAGCGTCTCAACCGCTCTTCGAGCCGTTTTTCACGATTTTCCGTGTCTGAAGTTCTTCCCATTTTTTCCCTTTCGCAGAGCTGCGTTGTGGCTTGTCGACACAAAGGTGAAGAATGACGATCGGGAAAGAGTACGAGCGGAACATAGAAACCGAAGTTTTCAACTCGGTTGATATGAAAATTGTGGCGAAGTCGGTGTGGAGTGAGGGTACTACATGATGATCATGGAGGAAGAGGCGCGAAATACAATTTGCGATAAGCCTGGTCACACCGCGAAAACTTGTTACGCCAACCAGAAATCTTCGAATTTTTCTGGTAATCAATCACGCCCCCCGCCTGCTCTTCAATGCCGAATCTGCCATAATCACGGCCATACCGCAGATACATGCTTCAAAATCCGAAATAATTATTCGAAATCTGATCCGCCATCTTGTCGGTATTGCAAAAAAATTGGGCACACGATAGAAAACTGTCGTACCCGCGAATATAATAATTCACGTTATCAAGCGGGAAACGGGCCGAGTGCCTCTCGGACGGACGCGCCGAGCGGCCCTTCCACTCAAACGCGTCAAACAAACACCGTCTCGGTAGAAGCGCCGAACGAGAATACCCGACCTACGCAATAAATTCTGAAAATTTTAATAAATTACCCTCGGTGTGTATCGGAGCACTACCGGAGAAAGGGAAAATTTCAATGTTGTTAGATAGCGGAGCCGTGCCCAATCTAATAAAAAAGGAATATACGAAAAATATGGTAGACATCGACGAAGAAGACGTCATAAAGTTAACAGGCATTTCCGAGTTACCGGTATTTGGACTAGGGAGCGTACTACTTCGCGAATTCGATTTCGAATCATTATTTCATATTATACCCGACGATGTACCGCTTCCCTACCCCGGTCTGCTGGGGTCTCGATATTTCTTTGAAACCAAAGCCAATATTAATTACCGAACGGAATGTCTCGAATGTGGGGATAAATCATGGCCTTTTGAAAAACGTACTGAACCCGATGAGGTGATAGAAATCCCAGCCCGTTCGGAAACTTCCTTCCACGTGAAGGTAAATGACAATACAATAAAGGAGGGATACCTCTCGCCTTTAAAAATCCGTGAAGGTGTATACGCCGGCGATTGCCTGGTGACAAACATTCACGGAAGAGCTCATTTGAAGGTTTATAATACCACAAATGATGCTGTAAAATTGATCGTGCCAGTAGTAGAACTGCAGGAATTCGACACTATCGAAGACCTGTCAGGGAACAATCCAAGTCCAAACTGCATGACAATTTTTAATTCTCGTTCGATCCCTCGTGACCCTCTGATTCAGAGCGTAGATTGCACGACAACTACGCTAATCCAGAGCCCAAAAGAGGCCAATTCAAAAGTTTCGACAAAAAATGTCGAACCAAAATCCTGGCATCATTCCGAAGAGGGTGATGATCAAGAAAAACTAAATAAAAAATTCTGTAACGAGGAAAGAACGAGAATCAAGATCAATCAAAATCCAAAAATCGATTCAATTCAAGGCCAAGGATCAAAAACAACAAAAAATAAAAATGCGAAAAACGCGAAAATAAAATCGAACGAAAACTCAAAAAACGAAATGAATTTAATTAAAAGTCAAAAATCGAATTCAAATGTCAATTCTGTCTCCGCCTCTGAACCAATATCGCATAAAGCCAAAAATAATTCGGAGCGTTCAGAAATAATAAAAAGCCTCTTGCGACTTGATCACCTCGCCAAGGAAGAGTCAGATCACGTCGATAAAATTATTAAAGAATACTCAGATCGATTTCACATAAAGGGAGAACCATTGGAGTCGACACGTGTGCTTCGACACAAGATCCCTACGGTCGACGACCTGCCGGTAAACGCCAAGCAGTATAGATTTCCTCAAGCCTTTAAGGGCGAAGTCCAGCGTCAGGTAGACGAGCTACTGGACTCGAGGATTATCGATCATTCTCAATCCCCAAACAACAGTCCTGTTTGGATAGTACCGAAAAAACCAGACTCCAACGGTAATAAACGTTGGCGAATGGTAATTGATTTCCGGGCCCTAAACGACAAAACAATCGGTGATTCATATCCACTACCGAACATTACCGATATTTTAGACCAATTAGGGCGCGCAAATTACTTCTCGGTCTTTGACCTGGCATCCGGGTTCCATCAGATTGAAATGAACCCTGAAGACAAATCGAAAACCGCCTTCTCTACTCCATATGGTCACTACGAATTTTCAAGAATGCCTTTCGGACTTAAAAATGCCCCGGCGACTTTCCAGCGCTTAATGGATATCGTATTGAGTGGACTCCAGGGAGTATCCCTCTTCGTCTATCTCGACGATATCGTGATATATGCCAAGGATCTAGAGGAGCATGGTAAAAAGATTCAGGAACTGATGGAACGATTACGTAAAGCTAATCTCCAGTTGCAACCGGACAAATGCGAATTCCTCAGACCAGAAGTCAATTACCTAGGACATATAATCGGTAAGGACGGACTGAAGCCAGATCCGAACAAACTATCGGCAGTCAAGGATTTTCCAATACCCAAAAACGTTAAAAATATTCGGCAATTTCTGGGCTTAACGGGATATTACCGTAGGTTCATTAAAGATTTCTCAAAAATCGCAAAACCGCTAACTCGCCTTCTAGAAGACAAAACCGATTTCGAATGGACGGACGAAACGCAAAGAGCTTTCGACATTCTTAAAAATAAATTTGCGAAGCTCCTATTCTACAATACCCCGATTTCGAAAAACCGTTTATCATCACAACAGACGCTTCCGGCTTCGCCTTAGGCGGAGTCCTATCACAAGGTGAAATAGGTAAAGACAAACCGATAGCCTATACATCGTGCGTATTAATAGGGGCATCCCTTCGGTACGACACCTACGACAAAGAGGCAATGGCCATCATTCACAGCGTAAAAGCGTTCCGACCCTATATATATGGTAGGAAATTCACTCTCGTCACCGATCACAAGCCTTTGGTTTGGTTCAAAATGGCCAAAGACGCGAATGCACGCGTCCTAAAATGGCGACTTAAACTCTCAGAATACGACTACGACGTCGTGTACAAACCTGGTACTTTGAATTCAAACGCTGACGCATTGTCGCGTAATCCAATTGAAAAATTAGAAGAAACCGAAATCGTTACTCACTGCAAACAAAGACAAATAAGAAATTCAGTAAACGCGTGACTAGAAATAAACCGTCTATCGAAAGAATCCGGTAGTAGCGAAGAGGAAGGTGGAAGCCCCATAAGGTTCACAACTCAGGTAGATGTCCACCCCATCCCTCAGGAAAAAGAAATAAACGTTGTCACTCGCTCTCAAGCGAAGAACGACGTAACTACAAATACAAAAGAACCTGCACGAGAACAAAAATCATTTGGTGACGATACACCGGCAAGAACCGATGCACCCTCACCAAAAGGGACAGATATGCGTACCGAACCCCGGCACCTTACTCGCCGAAACCGTAAGGTCGTAAACTACGAGGAAAGTAGTGGCGATGAAACAGAAGCCGAGGTTATAAGACCCGCACGTGTTAGGCGCCCCAAGAAGGTTATCGACCGAAAAACAGCTGAGGGCCCTAGCCAGCGCAAAGCATCCCGTATTCCTAATTCCCAAATTCCCTCTGATTCTAATTACAATGATCCGACAGATTCTAACTCCAATTCGGTTGACTCGCAATCCTCCGAAGATGAGATACCTTTGACTCACGGAACAAAGGTACCTGAATTTCAAATTGCTAATTGTGTCACGACGAAGGAATTGTTTCATTTCCGAAACGACCACTTAGTCTATTTTGTTGATTCAGCTGGTAAACCATGCGACTCTGGAGCACAAAAATTATTGGAATTGAACAAACTTCCCCTCTGGAAAGATTTGACAGTAGGTCAAGCCTACAGTAAGAAGGTTGGGAAAAAATATCACATTGCATTAGTTATCAAAGGCGAGAATTCCGGATCGTTATCTTTCATATTAGAGGACATTAAAGAAAGCGTAAAAGAGTTGAGAGACCTCTGCGAAATTCTCAAACTCGAATCGTGGAGCATTTGTCATACAAATCACGTCGAACACATAGTATAGACTGACGTCATGAATATCATAAAAGAAACATTCACAAACAGCCAAGTAAAAATAATAATTTGCTTAGGAACTCTACGCTACGTGCCAATTGAAAAACGAGATTCGATCTTTTACGAAATGCATAAGTCCCCAATTGGAGGACACAAGGGTGTCTCAAAAACATACAATAGAATTAAACGCGAATATTTCTGGGAAGACTTGAAATCAGATATCCAAAGAAGAATCCAACAATGCTTAGAGTGTCAACTAAAAAAATTAGTCAGAGTCAAAACAAAACAACCAATGATAATAACGGACACTCCGGGCACAGTCTTTGAAAAAATTTCAATGGACATAGTAGGTCCAATGCAACGTACCTCGAAGCAGAACGAGTACATTCTCACTATTCAAGATCACCTCTCGAAGTATTGTGTCGCAATTCCACTCCCAAATGCACTAGCGACAACGGTTGCCGATGCATTTATAAAGAAATTTATATGCGTTTTTGGTGCACCCACGGCGCTATTAACAGATCAAGGAAGTAACTTTCTGAGCGGTCTCATGAAACGGGTCGCAAAACGATTTCGTATCAAGCGATGTCGAACGACCGCGTTTCATCCTCAATCCAATGGATCCCTCGAGAGATCTCATCATGTACTGGCTGAGTTTTTGAAACAATATACGGATAAAGACAATGAATAGGATCAATGGTTAGAATTGGCAACGCTCTCGTATAACACAAGTGTTCATGAAAGTACGAAATATACTCCGTACGAAATAGTCTTTGGCAAATTAGCGAGAGTTCCATCAAGCGAACCACTTCGAGAATCCGATCAGCTACCCACTTATCGCGGGTATTTAATTGAATTAATCACGAGAATAAACGGAATCAGAAACCTCGCCTATGAAAATCTAGTCTCGTCCAAACATCGTTCAAAGAAATATTACGATAAGAACGCTAATCCCAAGAGTTTCAAGGTAAGAGATTTCGTCTACCTCCAAAAGGGTCCCAAACCAGGTAAACTCGGAGACCATTATACTGGACCACATAAGGTTCTAGAAAAACTGGACAAGGGTAACGTAAAAATCCATTATAATAACAAAACACGAATAGTGCATGAAAACCGATTGCGATACTCACACATTAACACCGAAACCAAAAACAAAAAGAAAAACAAACCACCAAGAGTCGACGAATCCGATTTTAATCCTAATTAAATGAATAACCACAACAATTACACTGTTTTTTTTAGATGGCTGTTACCAAACCATTCAGAAACATCAACGGGTATAACTTTTATGGAATTCCAAAAACAAATTCGAAATTCCAAAAACAAATTCGAAATTCCAAAAACAAATTCAAATTTCCAAAAACAACAACGCTGTCTATTGAGAATTATCCAACACTAATTTACACAATATTTGCCCAATGTTAACTCTACATTTGTATCTGACGAGCGACACATCCAGAAACAAATTCAAACGCTATACCTATACGCTATACGCTATATACTTATTCAATAATGTAATCGAGAATGTTAAATTCTTTAAAATAATTTATCTCCTGCGATACAAGCACTAGACGAATTTACATATGGTTTAATGAAAGCTCCAAGCCATATGGCGATACTAGCTAGCGAAGTGGTACACGTTATTCAATCTATACCGATAGAAGTAAACCTGATCAGGTTAAAAGAATGTTAAAAGTGTGTTAAAAGAAGGCTAAAGGATCATTAAAAGAATGGTAAAAGAATATTACGATCAACCTGTCACTCGTGGGAACGAAAAATATCTCCTTACTCCTCGAACTCATAAATTACCAAAAGAAAATTTCAAACAACCTGTAATTCCTTACTTCCTCCATATTACCTTTACGGAGACATCTGGTACAAGTTCATGGCTGCTCCTGACGAAGCCATACTACCTGCAAGCATGAAGCCGACGACGAAGTCTACTTGGCGATACACCGACCCAGAACTACCATGTGGGATCTATTCCGCAGAAGACATCGACAACGTACGAAAACACATCATGTTTCCTGTAGAGCAGCCCGCTGCCATAAACAATATGGCACGGGGCATCAGTGGTCAAAACACTGTCAACCAAGCGGACTCCATCTGGAATCGCACGTGGGAAAAATTCTCTCAATTCGGTACAGCAAACGCTGGTGTCACCCGAATGTTACCCATCGTTCGATCAAGCACGCTTCTCTCAGATACGGTGATCCATACGTACAGCCTATGGACTGTCTACGGCTGGTCGGTCTACCTCGTCGGTGCAGTATGGGACTCGGTTACGCACCTCCTGATGCACTTGGCTAAACGACCTAAGAAGATAACGTCAACGGGGGAACTGGTCAAGAACTTCATAAACCCGTCACAGCTCCTTCAATCGAACCAAAGGATCAAGTCAAGACCAACGCTGCAACACATGATCTCTACATTAACATCTCCGATCGTTCAAGGTACGATCAACGTCCTAAAACACGTTCCTTCCCTTTGAGTTCGCACGAGAAGACATTCGAGTATCAAAACGACCATTTTAGTCATGCCTAATAACGTTTTTCTCTATCTTCATTATTATTGTTCTTCTAACCTTGTCAAGTAAGATAAGTTGAAATGAGTAAATAAGTACTTATTCGTAAGGAAAAAGAAAGGAGAAAACCCGTAAATATACATCTTACAGTGAAGTAAAAAAACATATATACATAATGTTAAAAAAAGAAACAAAAAAATCTCGTACGTAAGTCTTTTAAAAAGAAGCACACACGCTTTCTTATAAGGTGATAATCAAATTCATGCGTCCCTCCTAAGCGTAAGATAACTATAAGTAACAACGTCATATTAGATACCAATCCTCGCATACATTTAAGTCAAATTGTCAGTCGATCAATGACAATGCCAATTCATACTATCGTGCCACTATTTTTTCGATCGCAACCCCAAACGAACCTGATCGAGCGAGACGCTCAATCCTAAAGGGGGGAGGCGTCACGTCGCGACCAAATGCGCACAATGTATTTCTTTTTCTTGCTTTCTCTTATCTTTTTGAGCCCCGGCGAAGACGCAGGGACGACGCGATTTTCCATGGAAATCGTGAACGACCACGTACGCGCGATAAAGGCATTCTCATTTTTCGACGGATATTTATATTTTTCTTTAAGCTTAGACCTATACGCCGGAAATGTAGGCTATTGATAATAAGTAAGCGTCCCGTGCTTTCCCACGCGAGAGCACAGCAGTCTTAACGACATGAAGAACAAATACACACTCGCCAGAACGAAATCCTCGAACCTAGGAAACCACCCTGTCATAAAACACCACGTGCACTCGCGGGCCTTGGTCAACAAGCCCTATCTCGAGCAATGCGTTCTCGCCGCCGACAAGGCCCCTTTTTCCGCCCGGTATTTTTCCGCGCTCCAGATAAAGGAAACGCTGCTCCAATTCCTGGAAATAGGGCTACGGATATGACTCGCAGACTACGTCCTGCTCCCACTCTCCATTTCGACCAATCACCCGAAGAGACATATATTTGATGCCCTTTCCACCAATTCCTATAGAAAATGCATCACGAAAATGCGCTCCTTCCCCCATTAACGAAACCTCTCCTATTTTTCCTCTTGGCAACGAAGTGTCTGTCGGAAAGTAAGTCTCCGAACAGTTTCCATCGTGATCGGACAAAGTCTCCCAACAGTTTCCATCGTGATCGGACGAAGTCTCCCAACAGTTTCCATCGTGATCGGACAAAGTCTCCCAACAGTTTCCGTCGTGATCGGACAAAGTCTCCCAACAGTTTCCATCGTGATCGGACAAAGTCTCCAACATCTTCCACCAAATCTAGTTCGAAACGAAAAGCTGTCTCCTGACAGTATCCGACAAGTCCAAACGTTAACTCTAAAAATTAGTATATCTCCGGTATAATTGTTACAAGTTCTGTCTATACTTTGTAAAGCGCGACCACATTAACATCGATACATTGAATCGCATAAATGCCCAATTAATTCGAAGACTCGGCTCGCGATAAATACTCGTGTATTAAAGATCGTGTCTACGTGAAGAACACCAGCTCCGCTAAACCCGTAACCGAGCGTACACAACCGAGCGGTCGGGCCTACCTGCGAAGGCCCGATTCGATCTTCCATATCTCCAACCATTGTACCCACGGCGCATCGACAAATGTAAGCGAAATACTACATGTACATTTTCTGTATTATTAATTTAATCGACTTAACCAGATTGGTTAATTCCAATAAACCCCGAGTCGACAGAATTTGAGTGTCCAATTATTCCTCAATCGGATAATCGCGTCATCCCATTTTTACCCAAGCACTACCCCTTTTTACCCTCATCCCGAGCTATTGCGCTAGGCGTAGGCTACAAAGAGGGAAACGTAAAAGAAAATATATGCCCACGTCCCCTCAGGACGTGACAGGGTCTGCTGATCCGATCGACATCCGGCACAGAGCAGGCATGCCGTACTACGGTATTACGGACCGCAGCTTGATAGCGGCCTGATCAGTCTTCAGGCTGCCGGATCAAAATTTCTTGTCGGGCACTCTCAATGAATTCCGGGAATGTACGTATCAGTTGGTGGAAATATATAAGGCCCTACCTTACAGAAGTGAGGCAAACAAAAACGAGATCTGGGGAGCAGTAGGAAATGGGAGCACGACATGGAATGTATCAAGAATAAAACGAAGAAATATCGAGAGCCACGAAGAAAACGATCAAGCATGACCGAGACGAACCTGCCGTTGCCTTCCTGCTCTATTTCGCTTTTCCGATGTCTATGTGTATGCAATTCGGCGGCCAGGGCGGTCCCAACGGGCCGATATGTGGCACTCCGATAGAAGCCCGTGTGGGAATGCCCTTACACTTCGTGCCGTTGACTCGTCCTACACACTATGGCACTTTTCGCAATATTGTTATTTATGTATGTATATATGTATGCATGTGTTTCTATGTACATGATTCTTCCGTCTCGCTCGTCGACGCGGAAGTCGGGCTGGGCGTTTTCGGGCGTCAGGCTTTGCGATGCGTTATTCACTTATTTGAGCACTCATAGTTGCTGAGTCGCGTACCTCGGCCAAATCTACATAGGGATACGAACGTGCCCGCTAATTTCGCGACTTTTATGCATATGTGTAGTGCGTATCTATTGATATCCAGTGACTAATGAAAATAAGAAAGCACCATGCCCTGAATAAGCTTACGTTCTTAACAGTATAGAAACAATGAAAAAGTCTTAAGTGCTTTTGTCTCAAATAAATCTTCTTCAACTCAATTTTCATATTTGTAGAATATAAAGTACTATGTTTAATACATTTTTTGTACCTTTTTAGAAAGACTGGATAAATTGTAAAAACAAAATAAAGAGACCACATTACATTTGTAAGAATAAAGTCATAATAGTTTTTTAAATAACTAATTAATATTTGGTGGGGCCGCCTTTTGCCTTAATTACTGCCGAAAGCCTTCGGGGCATGCTCTCGACGAGATTTTTAAGGTATTCTTCAATTCCTCCCAAGTTTTTTTCAGCGCTGCGAAGAAGTTATTTTTATCCAAGATAGACCACACATTCTCGATGGGGTTCCAAGTCGGGTGATTGTGTTTATACATACAATTGCGGTTTAGTCCAACTTAGAGCAATAAAGACGCCAGATTTTCGTTATGGATTTCAAAAGCAGTCCGAAATCTCTGAATCGTGTTTTCCCGGTGAATAACTCAAATTTACTTTCTCCTGACTAAATCACGCATTTCTAAAAATCGAACGGCGTGTTCCCGTATTGTCTATCAAACTGTAAGCGTTCGAGCTTATTACATCGCTGAATGAACGGTCACTTTCTCGTGAAACAACTGCAAAAATTGACTTCACTGAGTCTTCGCTGAATTGTTTTATGCGATACATTCAATTGAACCATTTCTTGAATGACCCGTATCGTTGAATGTGCGTCTTTTCGTCACTTTGCGTGTAATACGACAACCGTGTCGCTTCGTCATCATACTCTTTCCGCTATCAATCTCTCGACATTTTTTCCATAACCTTTGCACCTCGGTCTTGTTCACTTTGAACTTTTTAGCTAATTCCCTTTACGAGAAGCTATTTCTAAATCTTTTACAATCAACTTTCATACCTGCATACATACTTGATGCCTAGGTATTTTCACTCGCGATTCTAACATGGGAAACAAGCATCGACTGGCAGAAATTTAACATACTGTTACCAAGTTGAATAACGAAGTAAACGGAATACAGCAAAACTATACGTTCACAAACACACAGAATCGGCCGTTTGTACTCCTAACTGAGGTGTTATTTTTTTGTCCTAGACATAAGTGTAACTTTTGAACAAACAATCAGGAGAACCGGAATACAAAGGAAATGAAACAATAACGTTTTCATCAGTGAAGAATTATATTATCAAAAAACTGAGGTAAGAATGAGTTTTAAAAAATATATTATTCGGACCAAGAAGTGGTCCGAACAAGAAATGGTCTCTTTTTTCATCAGTCGCGTAGAATGCAAGGCTCAAGCTGTACTCGATTCAAAACGCAATAATGGTTCGTTGGGTGCAATTTACGGAGGTCGCTTTTGTTATTCCATTTTATTCGAAAGATTATTGATTCCGGTACACATTGCAACTACGAGCGGTGTGAGAATTTAAGAAAAAATGCCCATTGACTGAGTAAAGTCTTGTTATCATAATCCTCAAAATAGGTATAAGGGTTGGACCATACAGTTCGTATATACGTGGGTCATTTGACAAGTACCTAGCCTCACCGCTAGATGGTGCCACTATTGCAAGAGAAATGCACTATAGTGTAGTACCGTCTTGTAGACGGCTACTGACAAAATTTCAGCCGGATCGGACTTGTAGTTCTCTTTTGAGAGTGGGTGAAAGCAAGTGTGTCCGTTGATTTTTGAAAGAATGGAGAAAGAACAATATCGGTCGGTGATTCGATTCTTGTTTTTGGAAGGGAAATCGCGCAGTGAAATTAAAGAACGCTTGGATGCAGTGTATGGGGATGCTTTTCCTTCGATGGCGACCGTTAAATTTTGGTATAACGAGTTTCAACGTGGTCGTACGTCGGTTTTTGATGATCCACGCCCAGGTGCTCCAAAAACAGCCACTACGGAGGGGAACGTGACAAAAATACACGATATCGTTTTATCAGACCGCCGATTAAAGGTGCACGAGATAGCTGTGATAGTAGGCATTTCAGAAGAACGCGTGTGGCATATCCTACATGAGACTTTGGGCATGAGGAAGCTGTCGGCAAGGTGGGTGCCGCGTTTGCTGACTGCAGACAACAAGCGCATTCGTGTGACCACTTCAGAGCAGTGTTTGGAGCTGTTTAATCGCAATCCAAAAGAGTTTTTGCGTCGTTACGTGACCGTCGACGAAACATGGATTCACTGGTATACTCCAGAGACCAACGAGCAGTCAAAACAGTGGACCTTACCCGGTGAACCTGCTCCAAAGAAGGCGAAGACGGTCCCGTCGGCTGGAAAGGTGATGGCCACTGTTTTCTGGGATTCTCAAGGTGTGATTTTTATTGACTACCTGGAGAAGGGCAAGACGGTCACGGGACAGTACTACGCCGAACTATTGAGCCGATTTAACGCCGTGTTAAAAGAAAAACGGCCCCATTTGTCGAGAAAGAAAGTGCTTTTCCACCATGATAATGCACCTGCTCACACCTCCGCGCTCGCCACGGCTAAATTGGTCGAATTACGCTATGAACTGCTGCCCCATCCACCGTATTCTCCAGATTTGGCTCCGTGCGACTTTTTTTTGTTTCCGAATCTAAAAAATTCACTCGCCGGGAAGAAATTCCACTCCAATAACGAAATACTCGCCGCCACGGAGGCCTATTTTGCAGACCAAGAGATAACATTTTTTTCAACGGGGTTAAAAAATTGGAACACCGCTGGGCCAAGTGTATTCAACTAAAAGGAGACTACATTGAAAAATAAATTTTATTTTTAGCAAAATTTTGGTGTTTTCATTTGTAGGCTAGGTACTTATCAAATGACCCACGTATATATTGTACAGAATTACTGCTTTCTGTATGGTCGGCTCCAAGGGTTTGGGAATAGGATAGCAAGAGGAAACAGTCCTGTAGCTCAGGACGATTTGGTGCAGATGAGTGACATCAAAGGATGTTCTCGGGTCTTCCTATGCGCGCCCATCCGCATGACGGAAAAAAACACTGTACCCGGCAGCTCTCTCTGCAAGTCTCACTTTTCAATGAATGGGACTTTAATCATCGTAAGTTCAGTGGTACTAACATTATAAATCCCGACAAATACCGAAAGCATGCAGAATGCCGCAAAAACTAAAAGGGGCGAATTAATTTGGCTTATGGAGTTGCGACTGAGAGTTTCCCGCAGACAATCCGCTAGACCAACTTCACCTAAGCTTCAACAATGGGGATATCTCTAAAGACGACTACCCTTCGCATCGCGCTACCAAAGCATTCCTCGATTTGACAAGGGACCGAAAAAGATTAGTTAACCACGTAATTTATGGCCTTCTTAAAGCTTTAGAGTTTTCATACGGACGAATCAATATGTGGGTGCGCGCGTACGTACGATCATTGTACGTGCTCATATGGAAGCTTCAAGTCAGCAGCCCATGCAGTCATGTAAGATGAATCCTTCAGAGAAATTTGTTGATGTTAAAAGTACTTAGTATGTTCTTTTTTCGAACGATTATGTAATGCAGAAACCGAACCTCTGCTAATACAAGAAAATGCGCCTCACCGCATCTTCCATGTAGTTGTAATGGAAATTTCACTTTGCGGTGCCGCAGCTTACATTCCTTCCCAGGTTTCTATCCGTTTTGTGGATACGGTGCATTTTTTTCTCAATTACGGAGCTACATGAGAATGGACATATATAAGAACTGTTGAAGTCTCGGTCACTGCACGATTTTGTACGTTACATCCAAATCGGCCAAGCCAAACACCCAATTAACTCCGGGCTGATTCCGGAATACTGATCGTCGCAAGTGGGAAGTTCTTATTACTTGAATTCGTATGAAGCAAATACCACATCGACCTATTATCTATCGACTATATTTCATCGGGTCAGGCCTTCTTTGTACTAATTCAGAAATAGCTAATTCAGAAATAGCTTCCTAATGGATATCCTACATTATGCAGTATTGTTCGTGATACCGCCACGATGAACTGGAAGATGACGTACGCTACAAAGAAACGACGAATAAAATCTCAGCCGTCCTGTACATTGAGTTTCTCGTTGTACTTGCAATGATATACCCACACATCCGCTACCCAGCCCTTAAATTATACCATGGTAATAGGAACTGAATATATGATTCGGAATTTCCTGGCATATCGTCGACACGTGTTGGATCTATTACCTTCTCGAGATTAATCGATTCTCCTCTTCTGCATCAACTCTTTTGGTCGCTAGACCGAGACCGGAGACACTTTCCATCCCTCTTTACTTACCTCCACTTTGCGCTGCGCATAAGGATGTAAGAGACAGGGGAAACGAAAATAAAAGGAAGAGAAAGCGAGGTGCGCAGAGATGGAGACAGAGAAAAAGGGCAAGCGAGATGAGAACTTGACGTTGCCATCTGTTCAAGTCATTCTCTGTAATGTCATGTGCACGTTTCATCGATTAATATTCATCGTAGCCCGTCTGCTCCCTCAACGACGGCATTAGGTAGGCAAACGAAAGCGGAACTTTCGAGGTCCGGTTGCGAAAAGCTAATTCACAATTAAATACGTTAATACATCTGCGAGTCTTTCCGGACTTTTACATTAAAAATACTTCGTATTTTCATGTTGAACATGGAATAATGTTGATGAAGAAAATAGGAATGTAGTTTATAAATAGCACTATCGGTCGACAAATACACTACACCATAACTAATCTAGATATTACAGGATAGGAAGCCTTTGGAACAGAAAACGAACTCAGTCACTCTTCCTCACTAACTTTCGCAAACCGCACGACCAAAGTATGCAAGCTTGGGTTGTGGCTTGGAGAAAAATCATTTCCTCGCCATTGAGACGAGCATCCACTATGGCTAACCATATATACAGACACACACACACACACACACATACATAGATAGATACATACATAGCAAACAAGGTCGACGGTTCATGAATGTATTTTTAAAAAACCCAATTTACTGTTTAACGGCACAAAGACAACTTTTGCAGTTCTTATTCAAACCCCTCTCTATTTAAATTATAATTCTTCTATATTGTTGTTACCGAGAAAAACCGCGACCGCATAACTCATATAAGTGATAAACTATATTCAGCATGTAACGTTAGAAAAAACAGCCGCTTCTCCCAAGACAGCCGTACCGGCGTCCAAAAGCCGATGATTAAGAATGGGCAACGTTTGTTACGACAGTCGGAACTCCGGATTGACCAGTGAGAGATGTAGCACACCGGGGTCTCCTTAGCCCAGGCACGACCAGAGAATTACGGTTTATCTGTGAAAATATCGCATAGGCTTCAAGACGCACATGTATACAGTCATCAACATACATCTTTTGGTACGCCTGACTCTCACATGTTGGTTATTCCGGAGTTTGGTATTTTTGGGTCTTCCGGGTTACAATTGGGAAAATTAGCTACGAGAAGTTCAATGTTTCCCCTTCGATGCACCGCAGTTCTGGAAGTTTGGAGACGTAGATCCTTGCTAGATTCCCTACGTAAAACGAAGTGATCATAAATAAGACATTGATATGTCACTAGTCGCCCAATCATAATCATACTCCACAGGAGTTTTAAAGCCAATGGTAATGACAGTGTGTGCGTAGTGAATGAAAAGGATATGTCAACCTGGATGATGCGCATCAAGAGACGCGGTAGCGTCTTGACGCCAAGTAATAAAAAGAAAATGTGAGCACCACTGTCACGGACGACGAACACACCGCAACTTTTTATACAGTAAGATGGCCTTTAGCAGACGACTTTTTACCTTAGATTCACCATTACGCGAAAACGCGGCGACGGATCGAAAATTTAATGACATTTTACCAATGAAATGTTTTTTTTTACCGATTTTGTTTGCGACATTTTTCGATCCGTCTACTCGATCTTGAGATCTCGTAATATTCGGCCGAATTTCCGAGTGAATGTTTTACCACAAAAATTCTTCAACACCTCAGAAACATTCCAGACTCATTTCAGACTGAAACGGAGCGTTTCAGCTTGAAGTGCACCATTTGTCGACTCGCTCTGCGATTCCTCGCGTTACCCAGCCAATGCTGATACAAACAACCAAAGGCACGCTAGAACCGTCAACAGCCGGATTATTCAAACGTATGGCTTCTGTCGGCTCTAACCTCCAAGTAGGGTTAGAGCGTGAAAGCCGAAAAGCAGTGAAAATATAAAAGCAGTGAATGTGTAAACGCAATGAAAGTGGATATAAGTGCATAAAACGAACAGCCCCATTTACGCTTACAAAATTAGTTCGTAAATAAATGGTTTTTGGCAGTTCGGTAAACTCGCAGATTTTCGCCGCGGATCCCGGCGTGTACGCGGAAAAACATTTTTCTTTATTTATACTTGTCGGGGACCGTTGATTATATGGAGAAAAGAGGGGAAAAACGGCCGAAGCAATATTGGTACGCGATGCTGCGGGCTGAAGGTCTTTGTAACGTCGCTTGCCGCACATCTATGTTCGATAAGGGTACAATTAAAATGGATACAGGGAGCTCAAGACTTCTCAACAATCTTCGCGAATTCCGTTTCCAAAAAAAAGCGGATAACAAATCAACCATGTGTGAGGATATTTTTCATCTTCCGCAATTCCTACTGCCCGGATTATTCGTTTTATACTCGTTATTCGTTCGCAACTTTCATCTACAAAATTGAGGGGGAAAAAAGTACAAAGGCTCATGTCGTCTTCTTTAAGCAAACGCTGATAGTAATTTCACTGTTTCCAGGGTTTGAAATGCGACGCCAGATCGGCATTCGTCTCAAGGACTGTGACAGCGACGTCGAGAACTCGCCGAGACTGAAAGATGCCGGCTCGGAAGGCGACGAGACCAGAGAAAGAGAAAAGAAACTGAAGTAATTCGGCCTAACTTTTGCTTTCGATGCGGCACGTGGTCAAGGCGCTGATGAACAAGTGCCGGAAACTCTCAGCGAACATGAAAAAACCGTGGCTGCCGCTGCTTCGACGATCAGCCATCAGCCCGTGGGCATTTCAGCTGACTCGGGTGGTCGGCCTCCCCTGGCTCGCCATAATGCACTTGCAGAAGGTCAACGGTATCCTGGCCAATAAGATGGCGACCGCAAACGCCGATGACGGACCGCATCTTACAGTCGTGCCCAGTTCCACCATGAGTAAGGAAACAAAAAAACTTTCGTCTTAAATTGAAAAATTTACGTGTAAAAAAATATTCAAGCTTTCATTGGCTGCCCTAAAAAGAAGAAAATATTTTTTTTTGCCCAGCCACCTATATATGGCTGGGCAAATATAAACTATAAATAAAAGCTTGTGGCGCTCAACTTGTTAAATGTTTAATAAATTTGATCAATTCAGTTTCATTAACCGTATTTGATTTAGCACTATAGTAATTAGAGAAATTATTATCACACGTTTATACTCAGTTTCAGAATTTTTATTTAAGAAATCTAAGGTTGTTTTACAAACACAGTTGATGTGTTAACGCATTTATGTAAATTAATGATTATACGTCTAAATTTTGAGCGCCCCAAGCTTTTATTTATAGTCACACATAAGTTACTTGGTAGAAAAAATTATTTTCTACTTTTTAGTACATTAAATAAAAGCTTGATTCCTAAACATTTCTGATAATATAAATTATTTTCTACTTTTTAGTCTTTAATTGATTTCACTAGTTAGTTGTTACTAGTACTTTACTTAGTGTACTGAGAGGACCTGTACGTCTCAGTACACTAAGTAAACTCTCTCAACACATAACCCCACCACAATTTCAAAGGGTTAACCGATTTCGGGAGAGAAAAGGGGTAAGGGAAAAGACAAGGCGTAGACCGACACAAAAACAAGGTCAATTAGGTAGGGCCTACAGAAAAACAAAGAATAAGCACACTAATTGAATTAAAAGAAAAAAAAAGCTAACAATAACAAAGGGTAAGGGAAGAAGGAAGTAAAGGCCGCACATCATAGAAGCAAAAGTTATTTGGAAGAAAAAGTTAACAATAAAGGCAATTAGGGCAATTCGGGGAATTCGGAAGAGAAGGGGAAAGAAAAGGCGGTAAAATCAGGATATAAAAGGACGGAAATTTTAGAGGAAAGGCACTTCTTGAATCTCTCGTGGATCAACTATTACTGCTTGGCAAAGTACATCCCTAGTGGACAGGAAACGCTGAGAACACGGAACGTTGAGAAACAAGAGAAATAAGGAGTCACGCCTAAAAAGCATTAGATCTCTCTCTCTCTTCGTTTTTGGACAATTAACAAGTACTGCTGGGCCTAGTACATCCCTAGTGGATCGGAAATGCCTGGAACACGGAACGTTAAGGAACTAAAAAGAAGAAGGAATGCGAATAATCTTTTTTTAGTCTTAAGTAAGAAAATCTTGAAAAATCAAATAAAAATAAAAAGAGAGATATGGAAAGTTAAGAAATAAAGCGCAGAAATCAGTTATCGCAAACTAATTAGAAAAATTGTATTAGGAAAGCATAAAGGGCGCAGAGGCATTTTATATTTGCGAAGGTTACGATACTCATGCAAAAACACGATACACATGCACCGATACCACGTAAACATTGAGCGAGCCAGCGCGTCACGATTCACCGCGCCGCGATCAATAGAACGAGTAGAGAAAGGGAAGGATTATCGACGCATGATAATCAATGCGGGTCGCGCCAGGAAGGGTTTACCATCCGAGTAATTACGCGAAGCATTGCGGAAATGACAAGAACAACACAAACAACACATTATACTTATACACGGCGTCATTTTTAGATTATATCGAGCCATAAAAACTGAATAAATTGTTTTTTGTTAAAATATACCAAAAACACCTGAGTTTCTACTAATTTCTTCCCTGTTCGAGTCGAACCTATAAATTTATTTATGAGGAATTAAGATCCGTTACAGTACAAGTTTTTACGCTAGGAACATGGAATGCTTGTAAAAATAACAAAGATTAATCGGGATTGAGCTTACGACTAATTGTTACAAATAAACTTTTCACATACAAAAAGAGTCGGCTACGAATGTGTTTGTATGTGTTAGTGAAATTTTATATGGATGATTAGATATCGCTAATTTTACTTTTACATGAAATGTGGAAAATTGTGTGGTTTTTTAAAAAGTGCATTGTAATCTCTTAGATGCATGTTTGCAAAATTGCAGAGCTCTAAGTAGTCGGGAAGTGTGTGAAATTTCAATTTGCCGTTTTGCATCGCTCAGAAAGTCAAGTTAAATAAAAGCTTGTAACCTCTGATTCTATCCTGGTCCTCTTTACCAGCCCCCGATCCATTGTATTTACGAAAAAATAGTAGAAACTGTACAAACGATTTGCAGACAATTGGAGAAACGAGCTCGGGCGCTGGTCCACAGGACTGAACCCCGTGCGGTATTACGGTTCGCAGGACGAGCGTAAAGACATAAGGATATTCTGGCGAGCCGGTGACCTCGACGACGTCGACGTCATCTCACGGCGTACAATCTAGTTAGTAGTACGCCCGAGGAACGTCGCTTCTTTCGCGTAATGCCCGTTCAATACGTCGTTTTCGACGAGGCACACATGGCCGTACATCTACTGTTATACCCGTCTCTTTGGGTTTTATATATACAGGGTGTTTGGCACATGACCGACACAATTTTTTGGGGGTTTAGGGGGGTAATTTGCTACTTGTTTCACTATTAGACCCTATCTCCTAAGTTCCACGGTAATTAAGATATGATTCTTTTTCCGTTTTTTAATTGCCCGAAATTTCGCCTTGAAATCGTCATAACTTTTTCATTAGTGGTTGTAATAGCACTAAATAACTTTTGTCGCATTCTGCAATGTATGTTTATTATAAATAGCTCATTATTTGATATAAGTGGTTTCGAGAAAATGACTCTTGAGCTTCCAGTCTTAAAAATGCGTAAATCCACGAAAAATGTCACCTTCTAAATTCATTATAAAAAAAACTGAAAGCTATTTTGAACTTAGCTTTGTTTTAAAAAGTTCTCTAGTTTATACTCTTTCCAACGGTATGCTACACGTCATCAGAAATCATTCATTATGTGGTAAAAATAAAGAAAATAAGTTTTATTTATAATGAATTTAGGAGTTGACATTTTTCATACATTTACACGTTTTTAATACTGAAAGCTCAAGAGTCACTTTCTTGAAACCAATTACAATGATTTACTTATAATGAACATACATTGCAGAATACAACAAAAGTTATTTCGTACTGTTACTAGGTGCGCAACTAAGTTCCCGGGTTTTTTTGACCAATCAAAAATCGAAAATGTCAAGACAAATACAAAAAATGGTTCATTCGAAGTATTGTTCCTCGCTATTTACACATTTTTGCCATGTCTCTGGCAATACATAAATACGATAAAACGACGCGTCTTTTTATCGTCGCGGTATTTATGTATTGCCAGAGAGATGGCAAAAATATGTAAATAGCGAGGGACAATACTTCGAATGAACCATTTTTTGTATTTGTCTTGAAATTTTCGATTTTTCATTGATAATAAAAAATCCGGAAACTTAGTTGCGCACCTAGTATCCCAGTCCATTTTGACAGCCCCTGATCTATCGTGTTTACGAGAAAATAGTGAAAATTGGAGAAACGAGCTCGCGCGCTAGTCTCCAGAACTGAGCCCCGTTCTGTATTACGGTTCGCAGGACGAGCGTAAAGAGATGAGGATGAGCTGGCGAGCCGGTGACCTCGACGACGTCGACGTCATTCTCACAGCGTACAATCTCGTCAGTAGTACGCCCGAGGAACGTCGCTTCTTTCGCGTAATGCCCACCCTAAAAAACTTTAAAAAGTAAAAAAGGACGCCAAGTAATAAAAAGTTCCCTTGAAAATTATTAGGTGTTTTACTATTTATAAAATTCTAATTAAACTCGAAATATTTTTTATTCTATTTCAAATAATGGTTTTATTTAGAATATTACTTTTTCATTTTAAACGTGCAAAAGAAGTGAAATATTTTTTTATGAAAAAGCCAAGTACGTTTACTAGACACGTGCACAAGATTATCAAATCCTAAGAATAATATTTTCTTAATATTTTATTTTTAAAACCAGGACCGACACTGGTAGATGGGCGATCGGGGTTCGGCTCTGGCGGTGCTCCGAGTTAAGCAGCATTGTGCGCGGCCAATATTCGAAGCGGTGACCGCTTAGCTGTGCATCGGCTGGCGCATCAACCAGCGAGCGGGAAGCCAATACTTCTGATACCTTAATGTAGATGTTTGAGTTAAAGTCTCTGCACCAAAAATCAGAAGAATATAGGGCCGTCTATACCGGTACGGGTTTTCCACAGTTTTCCGGTACCCTCGGCAAATGTCGTATAGTGTACCTCAAGACGGCTGTGGACGCAACGGAATTTAGTTTAGATTAGCGAAGTGCGGGTAGGGAGTAATAGGAAAGGGTTCAATTGGAAAGGGGTTACACGTAAAAACCCGCAAGGGTATACGTTGGAACATTAGAAATGAAAACATTTGAATACCATTTAACTATCATAATAAAAAACCGAAATATAATTATATATAAGTACAACGTATGCATCACACAAGTACACTGGAAATGCTGCGCAACGTCTTGGCGTGCATGGTTAAGAATAAAAGCTTGGCGAAGGATATCGTTTTCTCAATAATTTAACTATTAGGCTAAAAAAGACATAAATAAACGCAATTCATTATATAAGTGCAAACCAAGTTACTGATTCCGGAAAGTATAAATCGATTTAGTGATTCTACTCCTAGACTACACCGTTCTCGAAATCTCGAAATTGACGCCACTGGTTGACCCATCGACCTCGACGCCACTGACGGACTGACGACACGCCGCGACTCTATACAGTAAGATGGTACCCTAAAGTTTAAACTTAATTCCTAATAATCTTAATATACTTGATACGGTCACTAATGCGCCGCTACAATTGGAAATAATTTAAGTAAATAAATTGTTGCAGAAGTTATTTAAGCAAGCAGTAGAAACGGTTCTGTAAAGAAATTGTGTATCTTCGCCGAGCTTTTATTCTTAACCATGCACGCCAAGTCGTTGCGCAGCATTTCCAGTGTACTTGTGTGATGCATACGTTGTACTTATATATAATTATAATTCGGTTTTTTATTATGATAGTTAAATGGTATTCAAATGTTTTCATTTCTAATGTTCCAACGTATACCCTTGCGGGTTTTTACGTGTAACCCCTTTCCAATTGAACCCTTTCCTATTACTCCCTACCCGCACTTCGCTAATTTAAACTAAATTCCGTTGCGTCCACAGCCGTCTTGAGGTACACTATACCGCATTTTCCGAGGGTACCGGAAAACTGTGGAAAACCCGTACCGGTATAGACGGCCCTATATTCTTCTGATTTTTGGTGCAGAGACTTTAACTCAAACATCTACATTAAGGTAACAGAAGTATTGGCTTCCCGCTCGCTGGTTGATGCGCCAGCCGATGCACAGCTAAGCGGTCACCGCTCCGAATATTGGCCGCGCACAATGCTGCTTAACTCGGAGCACCGCCAGAGCCGAATCCCGATCGCCCATCTACCAGTGTCGGTCCTGGTTTAAAAAATAAAATGTTAAGAAAATATTGTTCTTAGGATTTGATAATCTTGTGCACGTGTCTAGTAAACGTACTTGGCTTTTTCATAAAAAAATATTTCACCTCTTTTGTACGTTTAAAATGAAAAAGTAATATTCTAAATAAAAGCATTATTTGAAATAGAATAAAAAATATTTCGAGTTTAATTAGAATTTTATAAATAGTAAAACACCTAATAATTTTCAAGGGAACTTTTTAATACTTGGTATCCTTTTTTCAATATTTTCTTAGTTGAGACAATGTCTCGCTTCTGAACCAACGAAAACGAAGCGCAATGTGAACAAGCCTCCTCGATTCTCATCGATTTCCCTAAATTATATGTAATAATATCTTGTAGAGTGAGAGCTACTTTACGGGCCGGAGGTACTACCAATAGTAAAATGTTATTAGGATTGCAATTAGTTATGTTGGTTTCACAAGAATTACATGAAATGACTGTACTTATGTCGATTTGTACAGCACATTGAATAGTTCCAATTTTTTCGCAAAGCGAACTTATGAATTTGCTTGCATCTTGTTGTTTCGAACTAATAAACATATCACCCACAAATTTCCTAACTGACAAAATGTCAACAAATACATGATCGGTCATGTAAGCTTCCACGACTGATTTCACTACATTTGCCTTTTTGGAATGAAGCATCAAAGCGTCGCGAATCAAAGAAGAATGTATAAGACACTGCATGCTAGCATTCGCAAAACATGATACATGATCATTATTCGCAAGTCCCTTTACGTGAAAGGGTAATGGACCTTGTTCGTGCTCTTCCGGCATTTTCTGATGTCAGTATTAACTGAAATTTCGCGAAAAAAATGTAGCGATTTCGCGAATTGTAGAAATTTCCTGAGCTTGACTCCGCTGTAACTCGTGGACTATTCATATGATTGAAAAATGTGTTTTACAAGAGTTGCAAGAAATTTCATGCTTTATAATTTTTGTAATAGCTATTTTTTACCTAGGTAGGGTTGAAGAGGAGATATTCTCGAAAACGGGTTTTCGTTACCATTTTTCCAATATGGCGACGCGAGCGACGATCACTTGAGGTCGCAGACTCGAAATATTAATTAGAACACCCAACTGTACAAATCGATAAAATTAGAACTATCCTCGACCTTTTGTAAGTCAGAACCGACCCATTGCCTAGCCTACGGCTGTAAGTCGAACGAAGGAGAGCAAGCGAAGAGCGAACAAATGAGCCTCAACAAATATGTGTGTGCTATGTATGAAACACACATAATCGGCGACGCTTATTTGATGTCGATTCACTTGGTCTGTACCCGGCATAATTATTAATGCCGGGTACAGAGAGATCCCGAAGAAGGCATTGTAATAGAAAAAAATCACTGTTTATGTGAACTCATTTGCAATCAAAAGATTTTAGTCCGTCGATAACGTTTATTTGAAATACTCATGTGATGTATAATTTTCATCAACATTAAATATTAAAGACTGTTCATAAAATGTAACGTCTTTAAAATTTATATTTTGATTAATATAAAAATTATTCTCAAGGAACTCAATTATTAACAATTATTTTCTAATCACTATTTTATTTTCTAATATGATTATTTTCGGATTGTTCAACAATCATTTTTAACAGCAACTGTCGTGGTGTTTAACATTTAAAAATTCTATACGTAGGTTATTTTTTTCATTTTTATTGACGCAGACAGTCAATACCACATACTATCTCAGAGTCCTTTCTCTAACAAGTACATTAACACTACTGTGTTGAAAATCTACCATCATACAGAAAAGCTGCGTACACACCATCTTACATGAACTCTTGGCACAGAAATAATAGAGCGCATGATCACGGATATAAATTTTTTATATGATTACTGGTGCCGTATGAAAAATGTTTGAAAAGCGATGGACCAGTTACTTATCCAATGTTCTGAACGATCAGCATCAGGCCCCCAAATCCATCCTCAAATTTTTCCGCTGACAACAAATATATTCGACTTTCTCTACTAATAACACTGTCCTTGTGTTCAACATTGGAAAATTCTATTTGTCGATTATTCTTTTCAGTTCCTTAATGATGACAGTCACTACCGGGTGTTATTCCCCAAATCCCTTCTTTGTCAAGTAACATTCACACCGCTAATGTGTCGAAGAACTGTCGAAAGACTTATACTACACAGAAGACACATACTGCACAAACTACACATAAATCCTGTCTTTGACAAGTAACATTCACACTGCTACTGCGTCAAAAGAAACTATTAAAAAGCTTATACACCAAACTGTGTATGAATCCTTTTTTTGACGAGTTCCATTCCCACAGGTACAGTGCCGAAAGACTCATACGCCACACTACGCAGGAAACCCTCCTTTGACAAGTGGCATTCACACTACTGCTATCAAAGATGTCGAAAGACTCATGCGCCACATTACGCATGGAACCCTCCTCCAACCAGTGACATTCTCACTGGTACTGCATCGAAGAACTGTCACAAAGTTTATATGCCACAGTATGCATAATTCCTTTCTTCGACAAGCGACATTCACACTACTATTAAAAATATCTGTCGAAAGAGTCATGCGCCACACTATGCATGAAACCTTCCTTCGGCAAATAGCATTTACACCGCTGCTGTCGAAGACTCACTGGTACTGCATCGATGAACTGCTACAAAGTTTATATGCCACAGTATGCATAATGCCTTTCTTCGACAAGCGACATTCACACTACTATTAAAAATATCTGTCGAAAGAGTCATGCGCCACACTATGCATGAAACCCTCCTGCGACAAGTATAGCATTAACACCTCTGCTGTCGAAGATGTTGAAAGATCCATACGCCATACTGCGCATGGATACAGCACAGCACGCATAATCCCTTTTTTTGACAAGCGACATGCACACTGCTATTGAAGAACTGTTGAAAAACTCATGCGCCACACTACGCATGAAGCCTTCTTTTGACACGTAATATTCGCACTAGTATTGCATCGAAGAACTATTGAAAGGCTCATATGCCACATTACGCATAATCCCCTTCTTCAGCAAGTGATGGTTGCATATTTTTGAAGTAATAGAAACATATTTTTGAAGTAATAGATAAATTTTTGAAGTAATAGATAAATACACGATCTGTGACGATCTAACCCCACGTGGAATTTACCGCCGGCAAAACTCGTATCCACGAGCAGACGACGCGTCAGCTGGGGCGAGAGCCGATAAACGCCGGCCTTCACACATTACTTTTTTTGGCGTGATGCTATGACTCGAACGACAAGTGTGGAAGAATTTTCGTGTAAAAAATCGCCCGAAAATTCGGCCGAACATTATGAGATCTCAAGACTGAGTAGACGAATCGAAAAATTACCCAAACAAAATCGATAGGAAAAAATAACATTTCATTGGTAAAATGTCATTAGATTTTTTATTCATCCCCGTGTTTTCGCGTAATTTCGATTCCAAGTTAAAGCGTCGTCTGCTATAATCCCTCTTACTGTATAGGCCTCCGAAGTAACTCTTGTGGCGCACCCTTGTGGCGAGTTTTGGCAAAACTTGGATTGGTTTTCGTCTGCTAGTGCAGTATGCCGGTCGCCATTTAAATCAGGTGTTTGCGTGAATGACAGTACCGCGTGTGATGTTTACGTTGTAAAAACAGCGTAAACAAGCATTATAAATTAATAAACGTGATGGGTACTCGATCGGTTAAAGGCGCTAATCGCAAATGTTGTGTTGAGGGTTGTCCCCACACGGAAGCGAGGAATCCAGAACTCCATTTTTATTGTTTTTCGGATCGACGTTGCTTTTAGGGCGAAAGGAAGTCATGAGGATACATTGAAATCCGCAAGTAATCGTTATTACTTCCATCACACTATTTTATTTTATTTACAAGCACATTCCATTTACAATGTAAGATCTCCAATTGATGATGCTTGCTCAAGCCTAGCTCTTTCGTGTTTGTGCCGGTTTGACTTAACCGCCATGCGCCAATCCAAGTTTTGCCACCGGCAGCCGTTACGGGGCGCCACCACGAAAGTTACTTCGGAGGCCTATAAAGAGTCGTGGCGTGTCGTCAGTCCGTCAATGGCGTCGAGGTCGGTGGGTCGACCAGTGGCGTCAAATCGGTTTTTTTTATTACTTGGCGTCGAGGCGCTGCCGCGTCTCTTGATTCAGTGCGTCGTTTTCGACAAGGCACACATGTATAGATCTACCCAGATAAGCAATAGTATTGGGACGGCCCACCGAGATTGTACCCTACGGCGTACCCGTACGGTACCAGTACTGTACTAATACGCAGTCCACTCGTATGCGTTACTAGTACGGTGTCAACAACGACGAACGTGCATCGTTCGAGTTGTTAGCCGCCGACGTCTCTGTCCCAGGCCCTCGCGGTGGGAACGTAATCAGCATGGCCTAAAACTTATCTGCCGCTGGAGCCCCAAGTGTCGCCTTTTACGAGGGCCCTATCTTTTCTGTATTTTCCCTTCGAGTTTATAGTTTCCGGCGCGCCTAGCTGTCGGCATCGCGACCGAAAGGGCCGAGGAAAATGCGTCTAGCCCGACTCGACGCTTTCCCACGCCGAGCCGTCCAACTGCAAATACTCGATAACGAAAAGGACTGTTCCCCAAAAACACCCACATTCTTGGAGGGGAATCAAAAAAGATGTTGAGGGCCCGATCGGGAAGAACACGGCAGTTAGTACTGAGCAAGGGCGAGAATAAGAAGGACGACTCCGCGCGACTCCTCTCTAATTCTCCAAACAGTAAAAACACGCGATCACCAACGATACGCTGCGAATAGTAGAGTAGGAGCGTATCCAACCTATCGACCTCTATAAATACGGATTTGTATTTTCTTTATTGTGTATCAATAAATCGGGCATTATTGATTAGAATCATTAATCATCTCGCGTCAGTTATTCGACTAACTATCTTAGTTAGTCTGGCGATCCAACCCACAGAGCCCAACTGTTCCCGTAGAACAAATTGGCGATCCTGCCAGGATATAGTTAAGCGACTGCTCTTCGCAGGAGTCACACTGATTACCAGGTGTGTAAGTATGAAACCGGAATTTGCCCATAGGTGGCGCTAGATGTCGATGCAGTTACCGACACATCACGTCAGCGGTGTCTTGTTATTGTATTGATATCCGACAAAGATTTCCAGCTCACAATAACACGAGTTTCATTCAGTAGCATTAGTTTATTAGAGATAAACATGTCGAGTTTTGTGCCAACAAATTACGATTTGCGGACAGCACTACTTTTCTGTTTTCATCTGAAGAAAACCGCCGCCGAATCGCATCGAATGCTTGTGGAGGCGTTTGGTGAGCATGCTCTCGGTAAAACACAGTGTTTCGAGTGGTTCAAACGGTTCAAAAGTGGCGATTTTGACGTGAGGAACGAAGAACGTGGAAGACCACCGAAAAAGTTTGAAGACGCTGACCTGCAAACCTTGTTGGACGAAGACGACGCTCAAACACAACAACAACTGGCGGATCAGTTAAAGGTGACCCGAGAAGCCATCTCCAGTTATTTGTATCATATCATTACAATAAACGTGTTATTTCTGTACAAAAATTCCGGTTTCATACTTACACACCTGGTATATCGATCGTCTAAACTTGGAGCCTTCTGCACCGAGTCAGTGCGAGTAAAAATCAAACAACGACGCGTGTTTACTGACGCCCTTCGGGAATATTAATTATTCGGATTTCGTCTTCCGCGTCGAGATATCCAAGAATTAACATACCAAAGAACATTTCAAGCGCGCGAGTGGTTCAGTGCTATCGTGAATAGTGACGTCGCGCCGCCTGAAAAATCGTACCGTAGAATTCGTGAAAGCCTCAATCGAAGAGCGTAGAGCAGCAAGATATCAGAATCGTCGGACCCACCGCAATCGTCCAGTCAGAGAAGATTCCAGGATTCGACGTCGTCCGAGCGCTAAATTGAAGGAAGTTCGCGGAATGATTACCTACATCACCTCCCTACTTCTTCTATTCTCCCGAATGTAAGTCAGTTATATCTCTGTATATTTTCTACTTGCCGAGGGTCTAGAACACAAGCGCAAGAAGAGAAAGGATAACCAAACGGAACCGGGAAATCCTATAAATAGAACGAATAAAATTGGTAAATTAGCCAATTACTTAACAACAAACAAGTATTAAATAGATAATCAAGATGAACCCCGAAAACGTGAGGAAACATGTCGAACGATACGCTAAGTTGAGGATAGAGATTCGAAATTTAGACGCGACATTGCTAAAGGAACATCCGCCCACCGAGAGGCGAATTCTCGAAGAGACAGTTAAGGGACTGTTAATAGAACGGTCCACGATTCGCACAATGTTAGAAGGATTGCCTAGCGCACGAGACATCCTTAACGAATTAGACGTTGATCCGGACGATATTAGCGATGACGTAGCTATCGACGTTCGTCAACAGAGAGCTCGTGAGCAAGAACAACAGCGGCAGGCAGACGAAGCCGCCCGAGCGCGTCAGCTCGAGCAAGATAGGACAATAGCCCAACGTCTGGCCGAAGAAGAAGAAAGAAATTTCGCGATTGCGAGGCAGCACGCAAACCAGCAGCCTCCCCCGCGACAGCCCGTGTCGGAAGCCATGACTCTTGAGGAAGACCCTTTACCGACCGGGCCACCGGCAACCGACACAGCCGTCCCGGATGTCGCTAGTACAACCGAGGTATCGAATCAACCCCCACCCTCGTACCTGCAGTCACACTTCGCGGCCTATAGTGGACTGACCCCCGAGGAAATAATTTCGAGAGTCGAAATGGGTAAGATCCAAGCAACGACGACATTTACGCATGCCCAGGAGCAACTCTCCACCTACCGGGAGATAGTGGCCAACGCTACTGCCGAAACTCGAGCCGGGGAGAGGCGACTCCAAGAACTCGAAGGGGAGCGCGAACGTTTGGCGACCGCTGCCGAAGCAGCGGCCCAAGAGAGGGAACGCCTCGCCACCCAGCTCCGTGCCCTCGAGGAGAGGGACGCCGAGGCAGAGACACTCCGGCAACAACTTCGGGAAGCTGAAGAAAAACAGCGGGGAATGCTAGAGGAAATGCACCGCTTGAGAAACTACCGCGAGGCCCACCAAGGAGCTGGACCGTCCACGTCATTCCGAGCCCCGACCCCCGAAAAAATACGGAATTGGGAACTCGAGGCACCCCTACCTGACACGCCCCAGACAGAGTATAAGCAAGCGATTAGACGGTCAATAAAGGAAGCTCGGAGGGAGGAAAGACTCCGTAAGAAGATCCAACAACTCGATCTGATCTCGAGAGAATCAGCCCGGGAGATCGAGGAACAACGAATTTTGCTCGAGGAAGTTCAGCGAAACCGGCGGAATAAAACAGTTCAGAAATCCGTGAAGGAGATACTGAAAGAAGAAAAAATTTCCATCTTGAACCCGCTTGCAACCCGGCTCGAGGCCACCCACCGGAAATGGGAGCAAGCGAGAGACATGACATCGCGGTCTAGCCAGGAACCGAAACAACCCGATGTAATGGATCCGCGGTTAGATCAACTCCGGATCAACCGAGCTGATCAATGGACGGAGGGAAACCATCGATTGAAAATGAATATGAGAATCGCCAACGACGTTCGAAGCGGATGGAGATCAGGAGGGCCAGAAGGTCCAGGTGGCCCAGGAGGTCCAGGAGGCCCTCCGGGTTTCGGACCTCCCGCGGAACATCCGAGGTGGCCCGGACAAGAGCCTTACGGGGGCAAAGGACCTAGCTACCCCTTCGGCGGGCCACCAAACCCGCCCGATGGCCCCTATTATCCACCATCGCGAGGAAATACACCCGAACAACCCACGGGAGGCGCAATGAAGGCGACCGAGTGTCTTCTGCTGGTACCCAAACTGGAAAGGTCCACTCCGATACTAGACTGGATTAAGCATTTCAAATTCGCATGCCGCTTTGTATGGGCCACCCAAAAAGCGGCATTCATCTCAATGGTTTTCGTTCAAAAAATATCGAACGAAATCACAAGATTCGCGACTGGCATCATCGAGACCGAGGCTGGGCTCGTTGAATTTGTCACCACGCATCTTGGTTACCTACCCGGTTTCCAGATATGTATGGACAAACTCCGCCAGGTAAAACAAACAGGAACCATTCTGGACTACATAGCGAACTTCAACCTCGCGCTGCAGGCTGTAAAGGAGGCCGATCAGAGGGATCAAGCCAAGGGTTCTCTGGACCATATGCCCTTGGTGTACGATCAAGCAATTTCTATGTTCATCCACGGATGCCGACGGGATGTATTCGATAGCCTAAAGGTTTATATTAATACCTACTCGAGTCTAGCGGCCGCACAGCAAGCTGCCCAAGAAATCGACGAAGCCAACATCGCCTACCAACAAGCCAACGCAGAAAGAATAAAACTGCCAGGCTATCCAACCCAACAGCAACCAAGATATCATCAGCTCCCGCCAAAACAGTATTTGCACACTGCACCGAAAGGTACTCGGCAGTCGCCGATCACCGTAAATGCTGCCATAGCCAGCGCAGAGTCGATCTGTTACAACTGTGGTGGCAAGGGACACTTCGTACGCGATTGCCTAAAGCCTAGAGGGAACACACAACCACGGCCAACTGGGGGACAACAAAGCTTCCAAAAGGGAAATTTTCGCCAAGACAGGCCACAACCCAAACCACCTCAGATTTACAACATTATCGATCAAGAAGCCCTAGGAAACTCAGTGACGGATGCCAACGAGGACAACGACGGAAATCACGAGGAGGCATACCAAGAGTATCCAACGTCGGGGTCGGACGTCTGGAACGAGTCAGAATCCGCCGAGGAGGATTCACCCGAGACGTTGAACTACTAGTGGACACAGGTAGCTCGCTCAACCTGATAAAAAAAAGGTGTATACCCCAAGGTTTCCCGGTAGAAAAAGCGAAAAGAAGTTTCGTCATGGGAACCAGTCGGTTTGAAGCGAACGAGAAGGTCAGGTTGAGATATCTGGGGGAAACCAGCATATTCTACGTGCTACCTGACGACTCTATTATACCTGAAGATGGCTTTATGGGCCTACCATTTATGAAACAGAGAAATTACAATTTGTCAAATAAACATCTCGTGTTAAAACAGAGGACCCATGCGCTAATCACCGACGGAATTACCGTACCGCCCCACACGGCCGTGATGATAACATTCGCCGTCGACGGCCCGGATCGCGATTGTTTAATTAGCACGGGTGCCGACGACAAAACCACCGAAAATGGAGAGGTGCACAAATTCGAAACAGCGTACGTTAACAGAATCGAAAACGGCTACACGGAGGTAATGTTCGAGAACCCAACAGACAAGGCCATAAACTTCGACGAAGATCGGATCCGAGTTACCAACGTAAAGATGGAAGGGGGGACACGGATAATACCTGCCTTACCCCGGAACAAAAACACAAATTTTTGCTCGAAACCTCGAAACTCGATCACCTTGAACTAGAACAAAAGGATATAATCACCGGCATTATCCTGGGATACCAAGACATCTTTACATCTCCTGGTCAAGACCTGCCAGCTGCACCGCATGTGAAGCACAAGATTATACCAATCAATGACACACCAATCAACATCGGCAATTTCAAGACAGCCCACGCTCACCGCGGAGAAATAAAAACCCAGGTAGCTGATATGCTAAAAAAGGGTATCATCAGAGAATCCGAGTCACCATTCAACTCACCTGTCTGGGTCGTCCCCAAAAAACCTGGACCCGACGGAGAAAAGAAGTGGCGCATCGTCATCGATTTCCGGAAATTAAACAAAAATACGGTACTGGACGCCTATCCCATGCCTCGCATCGAGAACATCTTCGACTCACTCGGGAATGCTAAATTCTTTAGTGCCTTCGATTTAAAAGCCGGATTTCATCAAATAATGATGGACGAGGACTCAATGAAGTACACAGGATTTTCAACGTCGGAGGGGCACTTTGAATATGAACGAATGCCATTTGGCCTGAAAAATGCTCCAGCCACGTTCCAGAGGATGATGGATCAGTGCCTAGTCGGACTGAATCACAAAATCTGCTGGGTCTACATGGACGACATCGTTATCTTCGGGGAAACTATCGAAGAACACAACCAGAACCTGATTACCGTCTTCGAGAGGTTACGAAAATGTGGACTGACTTTGGAACCGGAAAAGTGTAAATATCTCCTACCGGAAGTCGAATATCTAGGGCACATCATCACAGCAGACGGTGTGCAACCGAACCCTGCAAAAATCGAAGCCGTCAGAGATTTCCCGGCACCAAACAACCCAAAAGAGGTCAAGTCATTTTTGGGACTCGCAGGTTATTATCGGCGATTTATAAAAAACTTTTCGCACATCGCCCGACCCATGGTCGACCTCACGAAAAAGGACGCCCGATTCGACTGGACTGAAAAATGCCAGAAAGCATTCGACGAATTGAAATCGTGCCTAATCACATCGCCGACGCTCCGACGCCCGGATTTCACGAAGATGTTTACGCTCACAACCGACGCCTCAGATCAGGGGTTAGGGGCGGTCCTCTCTCAAGAAGGACACCCCGTGTATTACATCTCTCGTGCCCTCAACGCCGCGGAGAAGAATTATGGAACCTCCGAGAAGGAGATGCTGGCGATCGTCTGGTCGGTACAACGATTACGCCAATATCTCCTAGGATACAAGTTCCTGATCCAGACCGACCACCGAGCCCTCGTCTGGATGGCCGACATCAAGGATCCGTCCTCGCGAATCCTCAGATGGAGGCTTCGCTTGGAGGAATTTGACTTCGACATCCAGTACAAAAAAGGCTGCGAAAACCAAGCAGCCGACGCGCTGTCACGGATACCGCGCGAACCGAAGATCAACGGAGTATCAACCCCAAAGGAAGAACGAGGGCCAGCCATACGTAGAATCCTTCGACGTGTCGGAACACTGAAAAGACCTGAGCCAGAACCTAAAAGCTGGGTACGAGGTCCGCGAGTCGAACTCGACGATCTTGATGACATCATGCAGAGGGTTAACAATTTAGCCTTGCATCAGGGAAGGGTTAACGAGCTGACCATCAGGCCAAACTACCCCAAGGACAAATCCCGATGGATTATTTTTACCAAACAAGAGCCTGAACCACCAACGCGGGATAAAGGTGTGAACAAGGAAAGGAAACGAAGACACGGAACGCCTTTCCACCATCAGGAAGACACCTGGAAGCAAAGATTGTACCAGTTAATCCAAGGTCACATCCAACGGGGGAAGAAACACCTCAAAATCCTTGCCTCGCCTGAACAATTTTCAATGGCGCAACTTGACGCCATCGAGAGAGAAGTCCGAGAACTCGCTGCCGAATTTACCGACACGGACTTCCAGCTTTGCCGATCAGGGGTCCCAGAGCCAGCGCCGGAGGAATACGATAAACGGATACGAGAAATACACAACGATCAGGTGGGACATCTCGGAATGACAAAAACCCTCGAAAAATTACAACGCAGGAGCTATTGGACCAACATGGAAGAGTCGGTACGCGAATTTATAGCCAATTGTCCCATCTGCCAAAAATACAAGACCGACAGGAACCCACCGGTCCCTTCAACTGTCTTGATGGATACAGCCAGAGAACCGAACGAGAAAATAGCCATCGACATTGTGGGACCATTAACAACGACAAGGAGAGGAAATGAGTATATTCTCTCTATCCAGTGTACGTTGACGAAGTTCGTAAGACTCATCCCTATCCCAAACAAGAAGGCATCAACAGTTCTCACAGCCCTCTTTAACGAATGGATCTGCAAATTCGGGGCGCCAAAGCTTGTCCTTAGTGACAACGGAAAGGAGTTCAATAACAAGCTGATGACGTATTTCCACGAAGTCATGGGGATCAAGGGAATACAAACGACGGTTTATCACCCGCAAGGAAATGGATCTATTGAAAGGATGCACGGAGTCCTGAAGGATTTGATCCGAACGATGTGCACGAACAACATCACGACTTGGGATACGAAGATGAACGCTATCGCCTTCACATACAACGACAGCTTCCACACCTCGATCCAAGATACCCCGTTCAACGTCATGTTTATACACTCGTCCAACTATCCGAGCGCTATTGAGCAACTGGACACGTCAACGCTCCAACAAAGGTTTGACGAACTAAACCAGAAGCATTGGAACAAACTGTACCAAGCCAGACACCATCTGATGGTAGCGCGCGAGAAAAATCAGAAATACATCGACAGTGTTATACGTAACCCGATGCCGCTGTACAAGGAAAAGGACTGGATCCTTGTCCGAAATAAGGCCCCTTCACACGGGTTATCCATCAAGTGGCTCGGACCCTACCAGGTGATAAGCGTGAATCACGAAAAAAACCATGTGGTTTATCGTTTCCCCACCAAACTGGGACCACGAGTTCGCATGGCCCATACAGGGAACACAAAACCCTTCCGAAGGCACTTCCAGGACGACGAGCCAACCCCAGGAAGACCACGGCTACTAAAAAGAATTGACCTATCCGGGAAAGAACCCCGAGTCGTTCACGGATAGACCATATAAAAATCTGACTGAACACCATTCACGGCTATGTTTAAACCATGAAAAATAGTGTTGAACACGCCGGTCCCTATGACCGTCAATAACACCTACGTAACTTTCAACCCCACGTTCGCCGAACGAATCTCACGAACAATTGGTACCAAGACGATGGTCCGACGGTTCGACGGAGAGACTATGAGGAGGGCATCGAAAATCAACGTCGCTCCCTACGAGGGAATTGGACACGAGGCGGATTCTTACGCGCTTTGCGAATCGGAAATCGCCTTCAGTGTAACAGGGGACACGGACGACTGCCACCTCACCGCATTTCGCTTAAAGGAACTCGGAGTGATAAACACCAAGATACAGGGAATAGTACTCCCATCCCTGCAAGGAATAGCCTCCCTGTTCCTTGTCGGAGGATTAATAACCGCGATGTGGAAATACGGTGCGATAACATGGTTGTTCCGAGTTTGTTGTAGAGAAACCACCATGCAGCAGGTCAAGGCTGAGAGACGATTAGCCAAGCTTCAAAGGGCTAACCAGAAGATGCTCTCACGCAGTTTGAAGTCGAGGAACGAGGACGTACCTCAATCTACTGGTGGGGGTGTCAACAACGACGAACGTGCATCGTTCGAGTTGTTAGCCGCCGACGTCTCTGTCCCAGGCCCTCGCGGTAGGAACGTAATCAGCATGGCCTAAAACTTATCTGCCGCTGGAGCCCCAAGTGTCGCCTTTTACGAGGGCCCTATCTTTTCTGTATTTTCCCTTCGAGTTTATAGTTTCCGGCGCGCCTAGCTGTCGGCATCGCGACCGAAAGGGCCGAGGAAAATGCGTCTAGCCCGACTCGACGCTTTCCCACGCCGAGCCGTCCAACTGCAAATACTCGATAACGAAAAGGACTGTTCCCCAAAAACACCCACATTCTTGGAGGGGAATCAAAAAAGATGTTGAGGGCCCGATCGGGCAGAACACGGCAGTTAGTACTGAGCAAGGGCGAGAATAAGAAGGACGACTCCGCGCGACTCCTCTCTAATTCTCCAAACAGTAAAAACACGCGATCACCAACGATACGCTGCGAATAGTAGAGTAGGAGCGTATCCAACCTATCGACCTCTATAAATACGGATTTGTATTTTCTTTATTGTGTATCAATAAATCGGGCATTATTGATTAGAATCATTAATCATCTCGCGTCAGTTATTCGACTAACTATCTTAGTTAGTCTGGCGATCCAACCCGCAGAGCCCAACTGTTCCCGTAGAACAACGGTACCGGTACGCCGTACGATAGTAACTCGTATCAGTACCGTATCGGTAACGTGCCTTCACCGTACTAGCACGGTGGAGGTACGGCGTACCCAGTACGACGTACTGGTCCTATACCGGAACCGTACGCACGTACCTGGTAGGTACGCTACTGGTACGGCGTACTTCATCAGAGCAGTACGTGGTTATCCGGGTACTGTTATCCCCGCCCCCCACGTGAATTATATATATACACATAGAATGGGGGTGATTCCCCCATTCAGTATTTGTAGTAGGGTGAAAGACAATAAAAAAAGTTCATGTATTTTCCGTGACCCTAAGTAGCGTCGGTGAAATTCAGCATCCTAATAAATCTAACGTATGCCGATATGCAAATAAAAAAAATATACTTCATCGCCTGGAAGGAGTAAATGACGCAGGCAACCACGTCGAGTTCATAACTATAGAAAATGAAGTTTTTCCGTTTCAGAAGACATGAAATCTCCCCAAAAACTTTAACAAGTTAGAAAACGCCAAGTAATAAAAAATGCCCTCGAAAAAATTAGGGTTTGTTTTACTATCTACAAAATTCTAATTAACCTCGAAATATTTTGATTTTTTTCAATCACGTGTTTTATTTAGATTATTACTTTTTCAATTCGAATGTGCAAAAGAAGTGAAATTACTTTTTATGAAAAAGCCAAGCAAATTTATAATACTAGAAACGTACACAAAATTGTTAAACCCTAGAAATACTATTATTCTCAATACTTTATTTTGAAAAACCATATACTGTTATATTTCAAAATACGAATCACGATTATATTAAAATACAACGTATGCATCACACAAGTGCTGTATGTATGTATTTACAAGAAACGTACGCAAAATTGGCGAAGCCTACAAATACTATTTTTCTCAATATTTTATTTTAAAAAACCATATTATTATTATAATAAAAAGTTCGAATCAGGATCATATAAAAGTACAACGTATGCATCACACAAGTACTGTATGTATGTATCACTGGAAATGCTGTGCGACAACTTGGCGCACAGCATTTTTCTTACATTTTCTTACAGAAACGTTCCTCCCGCTTCCATAAGTAATTTTTGCAACAATTTATCTACTGAGATTGTTTCAAATTGTAACATCGCATCAGTTACTGTATCGGGTATACAGGATTATTAGAAATGAGTTGTTCGACTGTACTTCGACATACTATCGAAAATGGAACGATAGGTGTCGAGAGCAATGTCGATATTCCTCTTCCACCAGCAAGTGGAGCGCATCGTAATTGAAACCTCTAGCCTGCCAAAACTATGCCCGTGACACCAAAATTTATACGACGCAATAGATTTCATGAGATGTACGATAGTTCTGCAATAGAGTACAAAGTGAATACTTGCACATAACTTTTCAAATTATGCAAATAAAGTGACTTTTCGAAAGCTGTGTCGTCTAGGGGTACATTACTGATTCTTTAGGTCTAGGGGTACATTACTGATTTATTAATTTATACTTTGCGGAATCAGAAACTTGATTTTCAGTTACATAATAAATTGTGTCAATTTATGTATTTCTTAATCTGATAGACAAGTTGTTGCACAGTATTTCCAGTAATACATACATACAGTACTTGTGTGATGCATACGTTGTACTTTTATATTATCGTGATTCGAACTTTTTATTATAATAGTAATATGATTTTTTTTCAATATTGAGAAAAATAGTTTTTCTAGGTTTCGACAATTTTGCGTACGTTTCTAGTCAATTTGCTTGGTTTTATCATAAAAAGTGATTTCACTTCTTTTGTACGTTTAAATTGAAAAAGTAATAATCTAAATAAAACTCTTGGTTGAAACAAATCACAAATATTTCGAGGTTATTTAGAATTTTGTAGATAGTGAAACAACCGCTAATTTTTTCGCTTAATTTATTACTCGGCGTTTTTTTAACTTGTTAAAGTTTTTAGGTGGCCATCCTTTATTGCCCGTTCGCTTTTTTATGTTAAATAACAAATGTTTCAACCACACAAGTGAGTAAAGAGAAGACCTATGGCATAAAATTTCAAGATTGTTCGAGAGTTTAATCACAGGTTCCGTCTTTGAGTTTCAGAATACTGACGGGCGACATGTGATGCCAGCGTTTAGTGCTTTGGGCCTTAGTTAGACGTTTAGACTGGATACGCTTGTCTGACCTTGTGCAAGTTGTCGAAATATAATGTCGGCCGTGCCAACGCTGTGTAATTTGAGCTTAACTAGGCGGACTCTTAAACAGATAGCAATTCTAAAGATTGACGTATTTAAAAGAGCATGGGCATCAAGCCTCATGGACATCAAACCTCATGCTACAATGAAACGGAACATATTCTATCGTACACTTCGCCGCCGACGTCTCGTCGGGCGCGTCGTTCTGAAGTGGATAATCGAGCTGGAGTCCGACCTCCCTCCATGAATGCCGCGTTAATAATATAATTTCGCATTCAACGGTCCATCTTCAAAATCTTCGCTAACATTCTTGTGCGCATCGTTTTTTATTTCAATAGACACCATTCATTGTAGTCTTCTACGACGTATATTTAAATTTCTGTGCACTAAAATACTATTGGTATAATGAAAATGTTATTTTTAAGTATACGTGCTTGAATCACAGTTCGTCCACTATTTTATTCTGAGTATAGTTTCAATAATAATTCTTGATCTCGAATATATCTTGAGATATGTGAGAGATATATACATTTGCACTCATTCATTATCTACAAGTACCTAATATACATTCAAGATATATTGGTGGTATGTCAGATTGTATGACAGAATATTATTGGCTATATTGTCACACATATGACTTTCACATAAGCTTCCCAATACTGGTTTTTCTTATATACTGCTATACCAGTCATGAAATAAATAAAAATCGGTATACCACGTTTATACATAATCTATATATCTTCTCTTTTCATCTCTATCTCTATACCTATAATTGAAAGTCCGTTTTCTGTGTGTCCGCGGTAAACTTCCGAACCAATGCACATAGGGGTATTTTGCCAATCTAGACGGTAAAAATTATTTCTTTCGATTTTTTTTGTAATAACTCTCTAATTTACTTTAAGGGGTCTTCTCACTTTAGACGCTAAAAAAGGTTATTTTCATGATTTTTTTAGGTTTATATTATAGATATTGATATAAAAGGTGTTACACTTAAGGGGTGAGATGCAGTCAGAGGCGTAAAAAACGAGCATTTTCAATGATTTTTTAAATAATAATTAAGTTTGTGTTACAAAAGTGGTTACACAGACTTTTTATGTTATATTTCAACTCTACTTGTACAAATTTTCAAAGAAAAACATTGATTGTTTATAAAAATATCGCCACCTTTGTCCCCTTCGGCATGTAGTGCTTTGCGGTGACCGTCATAAAATTTTACTGGATCATCTGAACTCAAAATACCAAAAAAAAATCATTAGTTTAATAATAAAACCAGTCTTTAATCGAAGCTATTTTTTTTCAAAAATTAACAAAATGTCGACTTTCGACAGATAACTTTCGATTTTCGACCAAAAAATCGCTCGTTTATTGTTTAAAAAAATAGAAATTTTCAACAAAAGTGAAATTCTTCGATTAAGGACTAGTTTTTAATGCTATCAATAAGCACACCAAATTTCATCAAAAACCATCGAGTGGTTTTTTAATTATAGTGTTCGCCGACTTGAAAAACATAGTTTCGAGAAAAACGCGTTTAAAGTTTTTCGATGTGGATACGATATTATATGTTCGTAAAATTTTGAGCCCGATGGATAAAGCGAAGCTTTTTTTTGTGTTTTGATCCGCTGAATCCGCATATCACAATTTTTTGCCGAAAAGTCGAGCATTCAATTGTTTATAGCCAATTGTTAGAACAATTTTTCAAAAAATTAAAGTTTTGCGGGATGAATTATTTTTTTTAACCATTTTGGGCAATTTTAAAACGAAAGCATTCTTTCTAAAAGTTCATAGTTTTTGAGTAATAAATTTTTGAATATTTATGAAAGATTTTTCCATGTTTAGCCGAACATTGGCCGCGTATCGGCAAACCAATGATTGGCGAGTCTATACTTCGCCAAACATCGGCCTCGTATCGACAAGCCAATGATTAGCAAGTCTATATTTGGCCGAACATTGGCCTCGTATCGGCAAACCAATGTTGGCTAGTCAATGCTCCGGTGAGCATTGGCGTACAATTGGGTAATCGATCATCGCCCCGCCAACATTGGTCCAAGTATTGGCCGTTACGGTTCGATTGGCGAAACCTACATGGGGCACTCGGTTTAAGCCGCTAATCGTTCGTCGCAACCACGCTGTAGTCTGTGACATTGATATTTTAACGCACGGGCGGCGCTGCGTTCGCACTTCCACTTTCGTTCTTCTCACATTTTCGGGTCGAGCAGACTCGCGGTTCGCGTACCTCACAAATAATTACTTATCTGTACACATCTATTTATGTGTACTTTATTTATTATTTATTGTTTATCTGTACACATTATTTTAATTGATTTGTCTCTTTTTTTCAACCCGCAGATTGCTTTTAAGTTTAACTATGTAATTTTCTCAGAGCACTTTGTATATTATATTACAATTGACAGCGTATACAGTCGTACATCGACGTAGATTAATCAATGAAAGTTGTTTCTGTATCATCGCAGTATTTTTAATATGTACTTTAAGGATGGGAATAGACGTCCGATTTTTTTTCCGACAGTCGGATCCGACTATCGGAAGGCACTCGTGCCATACATTTGTTTGAGCATGCAATACACATCCGATCTGACTATCGGAACTCGGATCCGACTGTCGGATCGGATGTGTATTGCACGCTTAAACAAATGTATGGCACGAGTGCCTTCCGATAGTCGGATCTGACTGTCGGATCGGATTGTCGGAAAGAAAAAATCGGACGTCTATTCCCAGCCTAATAAACAGGCATTATTGAAAAATTACTAACCATCTTGTCTCATAATTTAGCGGATCTATTTACCTTATTGTCTTCGTCTTCCATTTGCATTTATAATTCATCGTAGGGAGAATACTTTCTTCGATGATTTATATTCAATTGATTTTCATACCAATTCAATGTATACGTTGCATATGCTCACATCGAAATTTTATTAGAGTGACTCGATGTTTATTTGGTTCATATTAAACTAATGCTCTATCTGCCATCTATTCGATTGGTGTAAAACTAATTTTTATTGAACTTACTGTATGCAGCTTCAACTATGTTATAATGTCAGCTGTCAGAACCTACTCCGTCATTCAGAGCAAACCAACATATAGTTGGATCGACTATAGCAGCGTTGGGGGGTTTTCTTTTAACATATATCTTCAGTGGTACGGACTATACATGAACTTTTATAAAAAATATCATGTATTCACTGAAATATGCTCTGCAATTCATTAAATGCACACATGTTTCATTCTACTGTATATGTTTTTCGTTGAACTATATATTTTGAAAATGCTTTTAAGGGAGAGATTACCGACCCAACCGTTCAGTATGTTAAAATAAAGTTTGGTTTCAGGACACCGGAATTAAAATTAAAAGTACTCTGTGCGTTTTTGGATTATGAAGAAGTTTATTTGCCGGAAATAAATATATAATTGTAATTCAACCAAATCTCGCAGTCAATTGAATTGTTCATATCGTTCGCCACCCGCAACTGCAGGATTTGGTTGATTCAAACCTTTTTTTTTGACGTTTTTTTGACGTTTTCAAACGTTTTTCTGAGTGTATATGTCATAAAATGAGTATAAACCCGATCATTTCATAATTAGTTATGTTTATGGAAAAAAGTCGCAATTATTGACGACAAAGCACCCATTACGTAACGGAACCGAGGGGTGGGGGGATTCCGGCCAAGCGTTACGGTCCTGTTACGGGGGGGGGGGGGGGGTAAAAATAGGGAATTTGGCGTTACGTAATTTGTGTACGCCCCCTTACCCGTTAAAGCGTGTTGGTCGAATGTAACGTGTGTTTGTCGTTTCGGTTACCAGTTATGGTCTCTCTGAACGTATGTATATCCATGACACCTGGAAAATGAGGAGGATTCGTATCTTTAGCATGCTTGTCAACGGCGCGCGAGGAGTATCCCAATGAGACACACCGGGAAATATTATATTGCGAACTCGCTTGTCGACTGTATGGCTGGTTGCGAGGCTGAATTGCTCGGGACCTATGGAAACGAGTAAAACGTAGAGCACATATTGTATAAATCGACGACGCGAGCCGCATGCGGGCTCCAATCTATGGATACGCCTGCTTCGTTCTGCGCATTCGTTATACATATGTGAGAGTTTCAACCCCCTAATTCTTTATTCGCAAACTCAGCTGCACCACTACACCATCTCGAGCGCTCCTAGTCACGTATTCAACACTCTTCCATCCCTTGATTTTAACCCTCATTATACGATAGCCTGAAAGAACTCCCTCTCTAATTAAAAGTATCTTCCTCTCCATAATTTTACCTCGAATACCTGGTAAATGAACCAGAATTCTCGCAAAAACGTTTCTTCACACAAACTAAGTTTATAGTGTATGAAACATGCAAATGGGATACCTGTCTTTCATCCGACTCGGAGATACTCGATCTAAAGCCACAGACTTGCATACATTACTCATTGCAGCGTATAAAAGTTAATTTTGAATACTTAGAGTAAAACACCCTCATTTTCATCAGTGATTAATTATTATTTGAGTAATTTTATTATTACTGCTCTATGTTATAAAATGTCTTATTTCGCTCTGCAGTTCAAAGGAGTTCTCACCTAGAAGTTCTCACCTATGACTATGATGCACAATGAAAATCCTCCAATCTATCGTGTCTGTTTATAAGTTCTGAAATTCAATATAACTAAAACATAATTGAGAATGGATCTGAACAATTATGATGAGGGCTAACATAAGATCTCATTACAATTAAGAATGGAAATTAAAGAATTATATAGAAAATGTGGAATCTTCATAGTTTTGTTGAACGTGAAAATCAAATAATTTCCGTTATTTTAAGGTGATTAATGCTGTTGGAATTGCGCATTGCAGAACGGATGTGAAAGTCCAACCCACTACATTAACGAAACATTAATGCATGTGCACCGCGTAAAAGGTGACATTTTTCATTTTTATCGCTAAAAAAATCCGGCACGCCTCCGGACGGCGATGTCGTTACGATAAATTGAGGTGTGGATTACAGTCAGGGAGAGCTTCCAATGGTAAATGCAGAACGCGAGACAAAGCGAACTGCCAACGAGCGCGAACGGATGAAAACTTGAAAAGAATATCTAGAACTCATAAAAATACTGACCGATTAAAATTTCTTAGGGTGAAATTCAGTTTCGTAGTCCCATTGATACTCTAGTTTAGAGTCTACATTGTAAAGAGATACGATAGAAATCAAAAAACAGCCGTGCTCCTATTTCACCATTTACATTGATTAAAACTTTGATCAAATATGTTTATTTCACAATAAAGACAAAATGGGAAGTACACATATTCATTCGATGACTTTGCTATAACGGTAGACAACGAAATCGCTTAAGACGGAATGACACCTCATCTCGGTCGGTATGGTAGAACAATTATAGATACCCAAAAATCTCTGAAACGGCTCTTCAGATCCCGTCGAAACTGCCAAACGACGTCAAATAGATGGACGAACAGCTGTCTGCCCCTCAAATTTTCTGAATTTGAGAAAAAAACGTAGTTTGGCTTATGATAAGCCAATCTACGTTTTTTTTTTGGCTACGTTTTAAGCAAACAGACCGGTACCTCGATTTTCGTACTATCGTAAATCGAGGTGCACAGTTCTTCGATTGTTTACGCCGCGAAGCTGACAGAGGGTCTATCGGCGCCGCGATAGGTGCAAGACTTCTCCTACCATGCGCTGCACATAGATCGATCCAGACCGTACAGCAGGGACTCATGCGTAAATCGAAGTTCTCTAAATCGAGATCGTAGTGGAGCAATGAACGCACGAACTGTCGTTACATCCTGTAATCCGATTTTTTCTCGTGCAACTTAATGCTTTGATATCGTTAAGTAATGACAGTAAACACAGATCGACTGAATTTAGAGTCATCGAGTGAATTTTTGCCGAAACTGGCGACCGATGTGTACCGCTCCGAGTCGAAATTTAGACCCTCCTTTGAATGCTCGAGAACCTATTTCCTTTGTAACGCACAGACCGCCGCCCTCCTTTGACTCCCCTTGAACCTATATGGAGAAATTTGCACCGTTGGCGACCCTCCTTTAATCCTACTGAACCTTCTATTCAACCTCCTGAGCCTCCTTTAGGCCTATGGGCTCGGCTTGCGTGAACCCACACAACCTCGTTTTGGCCTAAAGTCCTATCTGTACCCTACAGAACCTCCTTTGAATCCAAAGCAGAAGGAAAATGAAAGATTGGATCCAAAGGAGGTTCTGTAGGGTCAAGCTATATCTGAAAAATAAATTATATGTGTGAATTAAAAATATGATGTTTGATTATTTATTATAAGATTGATTTATTAATTCGAAACATATACATACATTGTCACAACTATAAATTATTTCGTGTAACTTAAAAAAAACGTTATATTAAACCTACTCAAGTTCCATAGAATTTATAGGGTATCCTATGTACGATTGATTGTCGATAGAAATGAAGACGCATATTGATTGTAAGGTCGCTACAGGTATAAATAACTTGTCCTCAGTTCTATGGCACTTGTACAGATGTGGAAGCTCACAACGAACTCCGATATCTCCTGTTACTGGCAATAGATTTGTTATTATAATCGGAATAATTACTACATAATGATGTCCTTCGCACAAACATGGTTTCGTACAGTCGCATGGTGAAATTTTTATAAAATTATGCACTACTCCTAACAGTTTTTGATTCTGTGGTCCATTGTAAATTACGTGTGATGATACAGTTTTTAAAGATTTCGTATACGATTCGCTAATGAATAATTTTCCATCTTTTAGAAGTCGCGTGTACTTTTGAATATTTCCGTACGGAAAATGACGATTAAACATTGCATGTTCCAGAAAATCGGGAAGTATATCATATTTTTTGTATGTGCCAACACTGTAACAATCTTCCCCAATTTTCTCACAAATTTTCACCTGACGTTTGTGGTCGAACACAAAATCACGAATAGGACTCTGTTGCAGTTGATCTAATTTGTTTTTCATTTCTAATAAATATGTGTGTGCAGATGCCACTTGCGTTTCAAGATTGGAAGTGCCATGAATAAGGTTTAACAGTTTGCCATTTAAATTCTCGTATGGAAAACACGAATACACCCATAACGGGCCAAGTCGCTCTACACACACAGGCAAATGCAACAGTTGATGTATGTTTATGCTGCAGAATTGCAGTCCATACAAAGTTTCGAACTCTCGGACAAATTTATGTAAAAAATTGTTTGCAGTATCGAGCTGCTGTCGTGTAATTTTATTTGAGTTGAGATGAGCTATTGCAGCTACGATAAGAAGATAATGATCGAAATAATCAACCCTCATAATTCCTTCGAGCACTGGCAAAGAATAGTAAAAAAACCACATCTTCAATTCAGAAGCTTTCCAATGACAAAGATCTTCTATCGAACGTGGCATACGGTGTACAAATTTCGGGGGTTTGATTTGTAGCAATCTGTTATTGATAATAGCTGTTACCGTAACGAGTGAGAATGGTGAAGTACGGAAAGAAGAATCAATGCCACGATCCAGTACCGAATAACCAGCAACCGCAGTGCTACGAGCCATATCCTCCTTCGTACTTTCAAAATCCTTCCATCAATCATAATGTGCATCCATTTCAACCCCACGTAAATCCACAGGAACTTCAATATTATCAATATCCTCAATATTCTCAGTATTCCCCAGCATTTTCCGCAAATCCACACTCTTCCCAAACGGGGCAATACTTCGAGTATGGCCAAACAGGTGAAAATGGACGAACGGAATATGAAAAACTATAGTTTTAATACGTTTGTACTATAGTTATAGTACAAATATAGTATACGTTAATATAATCTAGTAAAGTACGCTGGTACTACATTTGTTTGTGTGCTATTCAAGTTTACCATATTTCTATATTTGCACTATAGTATAGTACAAATATAGTATACGTTAGTAGTCCAGTAAAGTACGCTGGTACTACATTTGTTTGTGTGTTTTCAAGTTTATTTCATTATTATAAATAAATGATATATAGTTTATCTGAAAATATTTTTTAATTATAATTATCCCTTCTTTGGAATATCGGTGAACTGCGGATGGGAGAGAAGGGGGGGGGGGAGCGGAGGGCAGCATATTGAAGTAGGCTTAAAGGAGGGTTAGTAGGGTCAGAAGAGGTTTAAAGGAGGGCTAGGAGGCTCTGCGAGCCACCGGTGAAAGGAGTCAAAGGAGAGTTAGTAGGGCAAAAGGAGGTTGAAAAGAGGGTCTGTAGGTTTGCGTAAGCATTAAATCAGGCTCACTAGGGTTTAAAGGAGGTTCAGATGAACCTACTAAACCTCCTTTGAGTGAAAAAGTCCAATTTCTGCCACTTTTGGAGGTTCAGTAGGTTCTGATATACATGTTTTTGAGATTTCCATTTGAACCTCTTGAACCTCCATTGAATGACAAATTGGGATCGAAAGGAGGTTTAAAGGAGGGTCTAAATTTCGACTCGGGCGGATACGTTGTTTTAGTTTATATGTGAAGCATTTTCAAATACAAGCGAAAAATCGCGAAAACCGTATAACGTCAGAAACCTCTCTTAAAAGTGATATCTAAATAATATGATGAGTTGAAAAATTGAGCATGGATTGCTCGATGTAAAGTGATATCCGGAGGTGCGTGAGTTACCGCCGTAAGATTTCCGGCTCCTTATCCCACGCGCGCGTTCCACGAGCATTTTTTATCTAAAAAAGCCGAAGTGTTTGTGTGAGTATGTATATTCATGAGCGAAATATCCTGCCGTGATCCAGCAGAGCGCGCACCGTTGTGGATCTTATTCGCGGCTGCTGGCATGAAATAAAAACCATCACTGTCTTCTTTCCTCGTTGCGCGTTATATTTTACCTCTCCACAGGCCTCGCAGGATGGGAGCGGTATGTGCACGGTGGATGAGGCGCGAGAGACACGTAAGAGAGTCGTGGATATGGGACGCGAGCAAACCACCGTCCGAGCTAAGACGAAAGTCTCTTTTGCGAAGAGCCTATCTATCCATGGAGCTAACGAGTGAGTAACACAGATGAAAAGTGTGTTGGATAAATGACGTGACATTCATACTCGCTGGTCGCGCCCTCCCCTTCATTCTGATTCATGAGTGAAGTCTACTCGTATTACTCATCCAAAGTGTACTCTACTAATACTCAGGGCACTCAGTCCCTCTAATACGCGTATAGATACAAACCACCCGCGAACGCATATACACATTCGGAGCCTGTGGGCTTCCAAACACAGTGAAGCAACAAAAATTCATCACATCGTTTTCATTTTTCTTCTCCTTGAATGCATGATTGTATGAGTTATTTTCATTAAGTTCCTACATATCCGGAGTTTTTATATTTTCAATTCTCTTGGAGTCTTACGCTGCTCGTTTCGACTAATGGTCCGTTGCATATAATTGGATCGTGTTCCAGCTTTGCGGGAATAATGAGAATAGGGCTTTTTCTGAAATTTTGAATCCTCATGAAGAATTAAAAGCAAATATAGAATGCAAAAAGTCTACGCGAACATGTGGAACGAACAATAGCGGTGTAGAAACATGGAAAATTCTGGAAACAGTTCGGATATTGTAATTGTGTTTTCGATGCACCCGTGTTAAAATTTTTTAACATTCCGAATATTCGGACCATCGCGCACAGTTGCACGAAAAACTTGTATTAAATGTGAAATGGCAAACCCGTAGTAAACGGGTTATCATCCACGTGTGCTTATATACGTTAACGAACTTCATCTACCTAGACACCCGAAAACAGGGCCAAACTCCGATTTTTTTCTGGCTAACGGTTTGTGAAAAAAAGCTCATCTTTTTTAACAAAAAGGTACACATGTCGAGAGTCTTTAAAAAAAAATCACCAAAAGATACAGAAGACAACAAATACATGGCCGCCAGCAGATGATTAAATTTTTTCGCGACGTTTGGCGGTCGACACTGCTCAGCTCAACCGGTCCATCTGAAATCTAAAAATCGAACGAGTTATTCAAGTTCACAACAAAGACGAGTTGTTGACGATCGTCGATTTTTTTAATCATTTTTTTTACCGCGTCGACAAATTGAAACTCGAGAATATAAAATCTATGAAAAAAAGTCGTCACTTTTACGTAACTATAAAAAAATGAAGATCGATTTAAAAAAGTCAGATCGTCAACAATCTTTAAATGTTTCTCATCATATCTCCTCTAAATTTGGAAACAATCCATCAAGTGGTTCTCGAAATATCATGGTCACCAACTTTGAAAACGGTGTTTTGAGAACACCGCGTTTAAAGTTTGAAGTATGTTGCGACTACCGGTCGCCCGGTCGGCTGTTACAAGCTGTAGCTCGTTCAATTTTAGGAATATTTCAATCAAATTTTCAGGGAATATAGCTGAAGGGTGATACTATCGAATTGAAATATTTTTGCGAAATGTAATTTTTTTACTCACCAAGGTAGATGCAGCCCGTTAATACAAGCGAATGATGATTAGACTACATTGTTTAACGAGCGCGATATAGCGTTTGGTATGAAACGAAAAACAAAACATCCTCGAAGCGCTGTACACGTGCCATTTTTCCCCTAGATTATTGTACGAATTACGTGCACAGGTTTGCTATTTCATTTGATAATATTCAGTGGTTCTCTCGTAGTTATGAATATGTGATCTTTACGATGCCATACTCAGTATCTGAATATGTCAAATATATCATTGTTTGTCGCTTAAGGCTAAATTGTTGTCTAGAATTTTTTTCAAAATCCTTTTTTCAATTTTATTATTCTACACACGTTTCTGAATATGTCTGTGAAATTCGACGATTGAGCTCAGATTTGGCATACACCTTTAGTAGACTGTTTTCCAACGTTCGTAGCAGCATTGAGTCGCTATAATTTTTTTATTTTCATATAACTCGTAGATTGGTCAGAAAAATAGGAAAAAATTGATAATCAAAGTTTTAGCATGCCACAATTTTAGTATTTTTTTATGAATCTGCTACCACACATCACAATACTCAAACAGATCAAGAATAATGATTTTTCTTTCAGATTCATACAACGTCCACAATACTGATCGCCAATAAGGTTATTGAAAAGCATAATTCCAGGTTTTTTTTTCGAAAAATAACTCTAATAATTATTATTAATTGATTCTTTACCGCGAAAATGCAGATCGTAGACGCCAACGCGAAACGCAAAGCGTTTGGCACTGGCGGTTGTGACCTCACGGTGTTATAAGCTATGGAATTATAGGTTCAATTGCTTACGAGAGAGTGTAAATTAATGTTGGATTCGGTGAGACTTTGAATACGAAAACATCTCAAAAACTTTTTTAAACTCGACCGTTACAGTGATTTTCGTGCAACGATTTGTGAAAATGGGTTTAGAAAGACCAATTTCAGTAACTTGCCTAATAGCCGACCGTAGGTATTTTTATGGTGACAGAGTTTCTGAGTACAATACAACTGAAACGCGATCAAGCTAGTAAAACCCAGTAAAGTGTCGAATATGTCTCAAACGTAAAGTTCGAAGTAAAGCGTATTCTGTGACGTTAATCCTTAATGAAATCGAGGAAAACATGTTGGATGTAAACTGTCACGATTGCGCAGCAGCAACAGGTATGTAGATTACAGATTTTCTTCTCAACCGACTTGTGATAATATTTACAATTGATCTCATGTGGTATCAGGTGGATGTAAACATATTGTGGCACTACTGATGTGGTTAGGCTAAAGAAGTTAAGATGCAGCACCAACGGATATTGTATGATACTGGAAAAAACACGTTTGTTTGGTGTCGGCATAGTTTTCAAATTTGTAGAGGCAAAAAATTTGAAAACGGAGAAAAAAAGCAAGCTTGCAACCGAGTTCAGATCCTAAAAATAGCACGTTTCTACACAAAGTTCTGCAAGTGGCATCGCATAAACAAATCAATTGCCAACTCTTACGAGAGACGGAGTATTTGGAAACTCTGGGATTGCGCAGTGTATCCCTACATTGAATTATTTTGAAATTTTATCTGAACGGGGGCCACTTGTTGAAAGATTTTTTAATCTTTCCTCTCGGTGCATTAACACAAGATTTGTGAAACGAAGCTGAATGATTGACACGTCAACAAGCAGAATGTCCGGTATCCCGAGTAGAAATTTCTTCCCGCATAGAAATTTCGATGGGGTCCAGATCAGGGCCCGATCAGGCTGCCTGACTGCCCTGGTAGGGCACTAATAAGGCAGCCTGAAAGGGCCCTGCTAGGAAATGTAACGTTGTGTCACATATGGGCCTGATCTGGTTGCCTGATCAGGCCCCTATCAGGTTGCCTGATCAGAAAGAAATGCATATAATATTTCAAAAAACCACAATGGAATGAACCACTTAATTTAGAGTTCCACTACAATGATTTTGTATCATAATTCGTCATTCCCTGGCCAGCTGAAACGTTTTTGTTCCAAGAAAATATTTCGCCTATATGGGAATCGAACCTCGTACCTTCCTACCCAAAGCTAGGCACGCTGCCCCTATGCTACCGAGTGCTTGTAACATCTTGGTCCCAGATATGGCATAACAGACCAAATGAATTCCTATAATTATTTGTTGTATCACATAAAGTACATCAATTAGTTAATATCATTGTGACAATTAAAGAGATTTATCGAATAACATGCTATAGATTTTTGAAACTCAACCACATATATATATATATATATATATATATATATATATATATATATATATACAGGGTGATCCAGAATAGGTGTATCAGCGGGAAATGCCGGGTTCGGCAGGTTACTCCGAAGATTTCTACCGAGCCGTTTTCTTTTTTTCGCCTCCGTCATCAAATGGGAAGCATTAGAAAATAGGCGTTCGATCTTCGAAATTAACGCTCGAATCCGCCAAGTTGGACGATCGAAAAGGGCAGAAGAGTAGACGAAGGGCCACGAAGTCGTAGCCGACGTCAAGAAGGTTCTGCGAAACAGCAGCGTTTGACAAATGCCAGCGCGCATGATCTGACGTTTAGCGAAACATTCGCTACGTTGCCTGTCAACCTATTCGGCCCGAGAATCGTGACACACGATTTGACATTTCACCTATCGTCTGCTATCGTTCGGCGTATTGCGTGCCAAAGCGTGAAGCGCGTCGCAATTAATGACATTTACGAATTTTGCAGCGATTATCCATCGAGAGCGCCTGTTCTTTTTGCTTCCTTAAGAAATAAAAATTAATAAAACCAAAGAAATGTCAATGATTATCGAATTTCGATAAACCGAACGATTTTTCTTGCGTATTGAAAAAAAATCAATACATAAGTTTTTATTAACAAACTCTCAATAACTTGACGCTACATTTTCGAGAATTGGATGTTTTCGGGATTCCATTTCTCATTCGACCACTCCGTTCAGTATCATAGTCGGATTGATCTCCAAAAATACATTTTTCTGTACGAATATCATCTCAAAGTGTGTTCGAGCTGGGTTAGGAAACATGAGGAGAAGCTTTCCATTTCCTCATTAGGGGAGACGAAATCAGTCGGTTCCGGCAGACGAAAATCGATACGACGTTTTTTTGGGATTGAAAATAGATGAGAAGATCTTCTGCACCGCCTGAGATACAATTTTTTACGTACCGATACGGGTTGATTCTGGAAATCCCAAAGCGTTGCGACTCTGTTTGCGGTTTCTCTTAAGGGGTAACACCACTCGAGCGGCAGAAAATTAGGCCTAACTTTGACAATTTAATTTGGCAGCATGAAAAAAGGCATAGGATTTCTTATGAGAGGGTTTATGTAAGACACATTAAAGGATGTAAAAATTATTGTAATTTTCATACAAAATAGCGACGACAGAGCCCATCTTGAAAAACTTGTTTTTCAAAATGGGAGGCGGGAATGCGCGAACCCTTTGCATGAATCGATTTGAATTTTGATCGCAGCTTCATAATTACATTCTCTATGGGCGTACGTAGCCGTTTTTTTAAATTAAATGTAAACTTTTTTTTATAAACAATTTATCGCTTATCTTTTGGGCAAAAAATCGATTTATTTCATTCAATGTCCGCCATTTTTTTTAAATTTGATCGAAAAATCCCTACGTCGTCCCATAGAGAATGTAATTGTGAAGATACTATCAACATTTCAAATCGATCCGTTGGAAAGGTGTTCGTGTACTCCGTTCTCCCAGTTTTAAAAAACATGTTTTTCAGGATGGGCTCTGTCGCCGCCATTTTGCATGAAAATTATAATACATTCTTTTTATTCTTTAGTATGTGTTAAATAAACCCTCTAAAAAGAAATCCTATCCTTTTATCAAATTCCCACAATAAATTGTCAAAGTTAGGCCTTATTTTCTGCCGCTAGAGTGGTGTTACCCCTTAAGAATATTAGAACACCAGCGTTATGTAAAGGGTGCTACTTTATAATAAATTTGTGCTACTTTATAATAAAATGTAATTTATTTATTCATTTCACTTGTGATCAGAGCAAATGGACAATTCATGCGGTGCACGAATCGTTGTCCGAATTGATTTCATCTCCTATCGCGATCGGGAACGAGATGAATTTATCTCGTTTCAATATCATCGGAAAGGACATGAAATCAATGGTGAACTCGTCGTGACGGCTTCGAGTATGTCCTACGGACACTAGAAGAATCATTGACAGAATTGATTTCATCTCCATTCGCGATTGGGAACGAGATGAAATCATCTCTTTGCGATATTATCGGAATGGAGATGAAATCAACCGCGAACTCGTTGTGACGCTGTCGAGTATGTCCTATGGATAATGCACGAATCGTTGTCCGAATTAATTTCATCTTCTATCGCGATCGGGAACGAGATGAATTTATCTCGTTTCAATATAATCGGAAAGGAGATGAAATCAATGGCGAACTCGTCGTGACGGCTTCGAGTATGTTCTACGGACACTAGAAGAATCATTGACAGAATTGATTTCATCTCCATTCGCGATCGGGAACGAGATGAAATCATCTCTTTGCGATATTATCGGAATGGAGATGAAATCAACCGCGAACTCCTTGTGACGCTGTCGAGTATGTCCTATGGATAATGCACGAATCGTTGTCCGAATTGATTTCATCTTCTATCGCGATCGGGAACGAGATGAATTTATCTCGTTTCAATATAATCGGAAAGGAGATGAAATCAATGGCGAACTCGTCGTGACGGCTTCGAGTATGTTCTACGGACACTAGAAGAATCATTGACAGAATTGATTTCATCTCCGTTCGCGATTGGGAACGAGATGAAATCATCTCTTTGCGATATTATCGGAATGGACATGAAATCATCCGCGAACTCGATGCGACCTTATCGAGTATGTTGTATGGATAATGCACGAATCGTTGTCCGAATTGATTCCATCTCCTATCGCAATCGGGAACGAGATGAATTTATCTTGTTTCAATATCATCGGAAAGGAGATGAAATCAATGGCGAACTCGTCGTGACGGCTTCGAGTATGTCCTACGGACACTAGAAGAATCATTGACAGAATTGATTTCATCTCCTTTCGCGATCGGGAACGAGATGAAATCATCTCTTTGCGATATAATCGGAAACGAGATGAAATCAAAGGCAAACTCGTCGTGACAGCTTCGAGTATGCCCTACGGACACTAGAAGAATCATTGACAGAATTGATTTCATCTCCGTTCGCGATCGGGAACAAGATGAAATCATCTCTTTGCGATATTATCGGAATGGAGATGAAATCAACCGCGAAGTCGTTGTGACGTTGTCGAGTATCTCCTATGGATAATGCACGAATCGTTGTCCGAATTGATTTCATCTCCTATCGAGATCGGGAACGAGATGAATTTATCTCGTTTCAATATCATCGGAAAGGAGATGAAATCAATGGCGAACTCGTCGTGACGTTGTAGAGTGTATCCTATGTATACTTCACGAATCACTGACAGAATAGATTTCATCTTCGTTCGCGATCGGGAACGAGATGAAATCATCTCTTTGCGATATTATCGGAATTGAGATGAAATCAATCGCGAACTCGGTGTGACGTTGTCGAGTATGTCCTACGGATAATGCACGAATCGTTGTCTGAATTGATTTCATCTCCTATCGCAATCGGGAACGAGATGAATTTAACATGTTTCAATGTCATCGGAAAGGAGATGAAATCAATTCTGTCAATGATTCTTCTAGTGGCCGTAGGACATACTCGAAGCCGTCACGACGAGTCCGCCATTGATTTCATCTCCTTTCCGATGATTTTGAAACAAGATAAATTCATCTCGCTCCCGATTGCGATAGGAGATGAAATCAATTCGGACAACGATTCGTGCATTATCCATAGGACATACTCGACAACGTCACACCTAGTTCGCAGTTGATTTCATCTCCATTCCGATAATATCGGAAAGAGATGATTTCACCTCGTTCCCGATCGCGAACGGAGATGAAATAAATTCTGTCAATGATTCTTCTAGTGTCCGTAGGACATACTCGAAGCCGTCACGACGAGTTTGCCTTTGATTTCATATCGTTTCCGATTATATCGGAACGAGATGAATTCGTCTCGTTCCCGATCGGGAACGGAGATGAAATCAATTCTGTCAGTGACTCGTGCAATATCCATAGGATACACTCGACAACGTCACGACGAGTTTGCCTTTGATTTCATCTCGTTTCCGATTATATCGCAAAGAGATGATTTCATCTCGTTCCCGATCACGAAAGGAGATGAAATCAATTCTGTCAATGATTCTTCTAGTGTCCGTAGGACATACTCGAAGCCGTCACGACGAGTTCGCCATTGATTTCATCTCTTTTCCGATGATATTGAAACGAGACAAATTCATCTCGTTTCCGATCGCGATAGGAGATGAAATCAAGTCAGACAACGATTCGTGCATTATCCATAGGACATACTCGATAACGTCACAACGAGTTCGCGGTTGATTTCATCTCCATTCCGATAATATCGCAAAGAGATGATTTCATCTCGTTCCCGATCGCGAACGGAGATGAAATCAATTCTGTCAATGGTTCTTCTAGTGTCAGTAGGACTCACTCGAAGCCGTCACGACGAGTTTGCCATTGATTTCATCTCCTTTCCGATGATATTGAAACAAGATAAATTCATCTCGTTCCCGATTGCGATAGGAGATGGAATCAATTCGGACAACGATTCGTGCATTATCCATACGACACACTCGATAAGGTCGCATCGAGTTCGCGGTTGATTTCATGTCCATTCCGATAATATCGCAAAGAGATGATTTCATCTCGTTCCCAATCGCGAACGGAGATGAAATCAATTCTGTCAATGATTATTCTAGTGTCCGTAGAACATACTCGAAGCCATCACGACGAGTTCGCCATTGATTTCATCTCCTTTCCGATTATATTGAAACGAGATAATTTCATCTCGTTCCCGATCGCGATAGGAGATGAAATCAATTCGGACAACGATTCGTGCATTATCCATAGGAGATACTCGACAAAGTCACAACGAGTTCGCGGTTGATTTCATCTCCATTCCGATAATATCGCAAAGAGATAATTTCATCTCGTTCCTGATCGCGATAGGAGATGAAATAAATTCTGTCAATGATTCTTCTAGTGGCCGTAGGACATACTCGAAGCCGTCACGACGAGTCCGCCATTGATTTCATCTCCTTTCCGATGATTTTGAAACAAGATAAATTCATCTCGCTCCCGATTGCGATAGGAGATGAAATCAATTCGGACAACGATTCGTGCATTATCCATAGGACATACTCCACAACGTCACACCGAGTTCGCGGTTGATTTCATCTCCATTCCGATAATATCGCAAAGAGATGATTTCATCTCGTTCCCGATCGCGAACGGCGATGAAATTAATTCTGTCAATGATTCTTCTAGTGTCCGTAGAACATACTCGAAGCCGTCACGACGAGTTCCAAATTGATTTCATCTCCTTTCCGATGACATTGAAACATGATAAATTCATCTCGTTCCCGATTGCGATAGGAGATGAAATCAATTCAGACAACGATTCGTGCGTTATCCATAGGACATACTCGACAACGTCACACCGAGTTCGCGGTTGATTTCATCTCCATTCCGATAATATCACAAAGAGATGATTTCATCTCGTTCCCGATCGCGAACGAAGATGAAATCAATTCTATCAATGATTCTTCTAGTGTCCGTAGGACATACTCGAAGCCGTCACGACTCGTTTGCCTTTGATTTCCTCGCGTTTCCCATTATATCGGAACGAGATGAATTCATCCCGTTCCCGATCGCGAACGGAGATGAAATCAATTCTGTCAGTGATTCGTGCAATATCCATAGGATACACTCGACAACGTCACGACGAGTTCGCCATTGATTTCATCTCCTTTCCGATTATATTGAAACGAGATAAATTCATCTCGTTCCCGATCGCGATAGAAGATGAAATCAATTCGGACAACGATTCGTGCATTATCCATAGGACATACTCGACAGCGTCACAACGAGTTCGCGGTTGATTTCATCTCCATTCCGATAATATCGCAAAGAGATGATTTCATCTCGTTCCCGATCGCGAATGGAGATGAAATCAATACTGTCAATGATTCTTCTAGTGTCCGTAGGACATACTCGAAGCCATCACGACGAGTTCACCATTGATTTCATCTCCTTTCCGATTATATTGAAACGAGATAAATTCATCTCGTTCCCGATCGCGATAGGAGATGAAATCAATTCGGACAACGATTCGTGCACCGCATGAATTGTCCATTTACTCTGATGACAAGTGAAATGAATAAATAAATAACATTTTATTATAAAGTAGCACAAATGTTGACCCTTTACATAACGCTGGTGTTCTAATATTCTTAAGGGGTAACACCACTCTAGCGGCAGAAAATAAGGCCTAACTTTGACAATTTATTTTGGGAATTTGATAAAAGGATAGGATTTCTTTTTAGAGGGTTTATTTAACACATACTAAAGGATAAAAAAAATTTATTATAATTTTCATGCAAAATGGCGGCGACAGAGCCCATCCTGAAAAACATGTTTTTTAAAACTGGGAGAACGGAGTACACGAACACCTTTCCAACGGATCGATTTGAAATGTTGATAGTATCTTCACAATTACATTCTCTATGGGACGACGTAGGGATTTTTCGATCAAATTTTAAAAAAATGGCGGACATTGAAAGCAATAAATCGATTTTTTGCCCAAAAGATAAGCGATAAATTGTTTATAAAAAAAAGTTTACATTTAATCCCATAGAGAATGTAATTATGAAGCTGCGATCAAAATTCAAATCGATTCATGCAAAGGGTTCGCGTATTCCGGCCTCCCATTTTGAAAAACAAGTTTTTCAAGATGGGCTCTGTCGTCGCTATTTTGTATGAAAATTACAATAATTTTTACATCCTTTAATATGTCTTACATAAACCCTCTCATAAGAAATCCTTGCCTTTTTTCATGCTGCCAAAATAAATTGTCAAAGTTAGGCCTAATTTTCTGCCGCTCGAGTGGTGTTACCCCTTAAGAGAAACCGCAAACAGAGTCGCAACGCTTTGGGATTTCCAGAATCAACCCGTATCGGTACGTGAAAAATTGTATCTCAGGCGGTGCAGAAGATCTTCTCATCTATTTTCAATCCCAAAAAAACGTCGTATCGATTTTCGTCTGCCGGAACCGACTGATTTCGTCTCCCCTCATGAGGAAATGGAAAGCTTCTCCTCATGTTTCCTAACCCAGCTCGAACACACTTTGAGATGATATTCGTACAGAAAAATGTATTTTTGGAGATCAATCCGACTATGATACTGAACGGAGTGGTCGAATGAGAAATGGAATCCCGAAAACGTCCAATTCTCGAAAATGTAGCGTCAAGTTATTGAGAGTTTGTTAATAAAAACTTATGTATTGATTTTTTTCAATACGCAAGAAAAGTCGTTCGGTTTATCGAAATTCGATAATCATTGACATTTCTTTGGTTTTGTTAATTTTTATTTCTTAAGGAAGCAAAAAGAACAGGCGCTCTCGATGGATAATCGCTGCAAAGTTCGTAAATGTCATTAATTGCGGCGCGCTTCACGCTTTGGCACGCAATACGCTGAACGATAGCAGACGATAGGTGAAACGTCAAATCGTGTGTCACGATTCTCGGGCCGAATAGGTTGACAGGCAACGTAGCGAATGTTTCGCTAAACGTCAGATCATGCGCGCTGGCATTTGTCAAACGCTGCTGTTTCGCAGAACCTTCTTGACGTCGGCTACGACTTCGTGGCCCTTCGTCTACTCTTCTGCCCTTTTCGATCGTCCAACATGGCGGATTCGAGCGTTAATTTTGAAGATCGAACGCCTATTTTCTAATGCTTCCCATTTGATGACGGAGGCGAAAAAAAGAAAACGGCTCGGTAGAAATCTTCGGAGTAACCTGCCGAACCCGGCATTTCCCGCTGATACACCTATTCTGGATCACCCTATATTATATATATAATTAAATTATTAAAATATATATATATATATATATATATATACGTGGGTCATTTGATAAGTACCTAGCCTACAAATGAAAACACCAAAATTTTGCTAAAAATAAAATTTATTTTTCAATGTAGTCTCCTTTTAGCTGAATACACTTGGCCCAGCGGTGTTCCAATTTTTTTAACCCCGTTGAAAAAAATGTTATCTCTTGGTCTGCAAAATAGGCCTCCGTGGCGGCGATTATTTCGTTATAGGAGTGGAATTTCTTCCCGGCGAGTGAATTTTTTAGATTCGGAAACAAAAAAAAAGTCGCACGGAGCCAAATCTGGAGAATACGGTGGATGGGGCAGCAGTTCATAGCGTAATTCGACCAATTTAGCCGTGGCGAGCGCGGAGGTGTGAGCAGGTGCATTATCGTGGTGGAAAAGCACTTTCTTTCTCGACAAATGGGGCCGTTTTTCTTTTAACACGGCGTTAAATCGGCTCAATAGTTCGGCGTAGTACTGTCCCGTGACCGTCTTGCCCTTCTCCAGGTAGTCAATAAAAATCACACCTTGAGAATCCCAGAAAACAGTGGCCATCACCTTTCCAGCCGACGGGACCGTCTTCGCCTTCTTTGGAGCAGGTTCACCGGGTAAGGTCCACTGTTTTGACTGCTCGTTGGTCTCTGGAGTATACCAGTGAATCCATGTTTCGTCGACGGTCACGTAACGACGCAAAAACTCTTTTGGATTGCGATTAAACAGCTCCAAACACTGCTCTGAAGTGGTCACACGAATGCGCTTGTTGTCTGCAGTCAGCAAACGCGGCACCCACCTTGCCGACAGCTTCCTCATGCCCAAAGTCTCATGTAGGATATGCCACACGCGTTCTTCTGAGATGCCTACTATCACAGCTATCTCGTGCACCTTTAATCGGCGGTCTGACAAAACGATATCGTGTATTTTTGTCACGTTCTCCTCCGTAGTGGCTGTTTTTGGAGCACCTGGGCGTGGATCATCAAAAACCGACGTACGACCACGTTGAAACTCGTTATACCAAAATTTAACGGTCGCCATCGAAGGAGAAGCATCCCCATACACTGCATCCAAGCGTTCTTTAATTTCACTGCGCGATTTCCCTTCCAAAAACAAGAATCGAATCACCGACCGATATTGTTCTTTCTCCATTCTTTCAAAAATCAACGGACACACTTGCTTTCATACGCTCTCAAAAAAGAACTACAAGTCCGATCCGGCTGAAATTTTGTCAGTAGCCGTCTACAAGACGGTACTACTCTAAAGTGTATTTCTCTTGCAATAGTGGCACCATCTAGCGGTGAGGCTAGGTACTTGTCAAATGACCCACGTATATATATATATAGTTCCTCTCTCTCTCTCTCTCTCTCTCTCTCTCTCTCTCTCTCTCTCTCTCTCTCTCTCTCTCTCTCTCTCTCTCTCTCTCTCTCGCCTTACAAAGCTGCCGAAATCTTCTAACATGCATCCAAGTTGCATAACGTTTTTTGTCGTGACAGTCTATAGCACCTTTTTTTAAATAGAATTCAGGAATGCATCGAAACTCCGAAGCTACGATGCTGTAAAATCGAAGTTGCCATGTGAAAAATGAGAGGTTATGTGCATCTAGCGACTGCTGAGGCAGGCATAGGGCAAGCCTATTTATGGCCTCATCAGGGAAAGCCATAGTAGGGCCTATCAGGGCAAGCCGTGGTGGGGCCCTATCGGGGAAAGCCTTAGTAGGGCCACATTAGGGACACCATTAGTAAGGCCCTATCATGGAAAGCCTTAATAGGGCCTATTAGGGCAAGCCTTGGTAGGGCCCTATCGGGGAAAGCCTTAGTAGGATTTTATCAGGGACGGCCTTAGTAGGGCCATTTTAGTATAGCCTGATGTAGGGCCTAAATACTTCCGGCCCGATCGGGGTCGGATCAGGATATCCGTAATAGGTGTTACCCCTATCACACCCTGATCAGGGCCTGATCCTGGTCAGGCTAACCCTAACCCGAGTAGACATTTATTAGGATCGGAAGTATTTATCGGGCCGGAAGTATTTAGGCCCTACATCAGGCTATACTAAAATGGCCCTACTAAGGCCGTCCCTGATAAGATCCTACTAAGGCTTTCCCCGATAGGGCCCTACCAAGGCTTGCCCTAATAGGCCCTATTAAGGCTTTCCATGATAGGGCCTCACTAATGCTGTCCCTAATGTGGCCCTACTAAGGCTTTCCCCGATAGGGCCCTACCACGGCTTGCCCTGATAGGCCCTACTATGGCTTTTCCTGATGAGGCCATAAATAGGCTTGCCCTATGCCTGCCTCAGCAGTCACTAGATGCACATAACCTCTCATTTTTCACATGGAAACTTCGATTTTACAGCATCGTAGCTTCGGAGTTTCGATGCATTCCTGAATTCTATTTAAAAAAAGGTGCTATAGACTGTCACGACAAAAAACGTTATGCAACTTGGATGCATGTTAGAAGATTTCGGCAGCTTTGTAAGGCGATGAGAGAGAGAGAGAGAGAGAGAGAGAGAGAGAGAGAGAGAGAGAGAGAGAGAGAGAGAGAGAGAGAGAGAGAAACTATATATATTTATATATATATATATATATATATTAAATAATTTAATAATATATATAAAATATATATATATATATGGTTAAGTTTCCAAAATCTATAGCATGTTATTCGATAAACCTCTTTAATTGTCACAATGATATTAACTAATTGATATACTTTATGTGATACAACAAATAATTATAGGAATTCATTTGGTCTGTTATGCCATATCTGGGACCAAGATGTTACAAGTACTCGGTAGCATAGGGGTAGCGTGCCTAGCTTTGGGTAGGAAGGTACGAGGTTCGATTCCCATATAGACGAAATATTTTCTTCGAACAAAAACGTTTCAGCAGGCCAGGGAATGACGAATTATGATACAAAATCATTGTAGTGGAACTCTAAATTAAGTGGTTCATTCCATTTTGGTTTTTTGAAATATTATATGCATTTCTTTCTGATCAGGCAACCTAATAGGGGCCTGATCAGGCAACCAGATCAGGCCCATATGTGACACAACGTTACATTTCCTAGTAGGGCCTTTTCAAGCTGCCTTATTAGTGCCCTACCAGGGCAGTCAGGCAACCTGATCGGGCCCTGATCTGGGCCCCATCCAAATTTCTATGCGGGATATGCATTTCTTTCTGATCAGGCAACCTGATAGGGGCCTGATCAGGCAACCAGATCAGGCCCATATGCGACACAACGTTACATTTCCTAGCAGGGCCCTTTCAGGCTGCCTTATTAGTGCCCTACCAGGGCAGTCAGGCAACCTGATCAGGCCCTGATCTGGGCCCCATCGAAATTTCTACGCGATATGATACGAGATGCGACACGGGAGAACAACCGCTTCCAAATGAGGTGGCTCATTGTAACACGGGAAGTGGATCACCTATTAAGTACATAACAGGTGCGACTAAAGTGCATGAGATGAGTACAATGTTTCGAGGTCCTTTCTACGGAACATTGCATTCGTCTCATGCACTTTAGTCGCACCGTTTACGTACTTAATAAGTGCATAAGTACCTCATAAGTACATAAGCAGTAAATAAGACCTGCATGTTTAATGTGGACATTTAACAGGTTTTTAATCTCTATTCAAAACCTGTTAAATGTCCACATTAAACATGCAGGTCTGTATCTATTGCTAGATTACCCGTCCCTTGGTGCATCACCCGATGGTATAACTGACGAATATATCGTTGGAATCAAATGTCCTTCAAATGAACAAGCCCTACAAAGGTTCTTATAAAATACGGTTATTAGTCCTTAAGAGGTAGCGTAAATGCGGCTCCAAATGCTAGCCGCTGCAAGAAATAAAGGTTTATTCTGTGTCGCCGACCCGTCTTTTGAAACGACGAAGAAAGAACATAGTCAGTGGCTTGCGTATGGCGAAAAATGAATACAAGATCTAATTGAAAAGGCAATGTAATTTTCGAATGAACATGTATACCCTAAGATATTATCCCCTGTACAAAAGTAAGTCATCTTAAATAATAAACGTCTGAAATTCTACTGTCATACCGTGTCGAAATAAAATGTTTGAATCCATTTGGTATTAGATACCGTAAAAGTTTGACTTCAAGGGTACCTTTGACAGTTTTTGAGGTTACTTTAACACCCTGTCATTAAATTTATTACACTTTTATAATTGAAAATTTCTAAACTCGGAATATGAAACGCAAATTCGCACTTCAGTAATGGAAACTTCAGTAATGTAATGAATTTTCATAGATTCGTATAAATTTTAATATATGGGACATTGAATATTAGTGTGCTGCGTATGAGTTTTTCAACGCGCATCATAATAATAGAAATATTTGTTTGATTAATGCAACAAACGTATATGATTTCATTATTTAGGCAGAAAGTATTAAAATCGCAATATGACTATTATTTTTAACTTCATTCTGTTGAAAAGTACAATACCTTGTACATTGAATATTACAAAACGCTGTTTAAAGAAATATGAAATTTAAAATACTTTTACAATACAATGGCAAATGAAATTTCAAAACTTAGTATATGAATGAATGAATATAATAAATATTCTTAGTTGACAAATGCAACAAGTGTTTTGAATATACACTAGGCTAAAAAATTAAAGGCTATTGAAAAGGTCCGCCAATTTTAGGGTCATTTTCAAATAGCCGTAACTCCTCGAAAAATGGTCGTACAGCAAAATAAAAAAAAAAGCAAATTGAAGGTGTGAATCTCTAGTTTTGAGATCTTGAGCTCAAAAATTGTTCGCATCAGTCAATTTTTAGTAGCCATCAAAAAACCAAAGTAAAAAAAATTCAAAATTTTTGCTCATCTTTCACCGTCTCCACGGACTTTAATAAATTTTTTTCAGTGATCAGATTAAAATGATCGTCTAGCTGGATTCTTTCCCTTCAATTTGAGCGGTGGGAGAGCTCTGTACGATTTTTTCTCGCTGAGGTATCGATGTTCAAAGCAAAAATGACACTTTTAACTTTGATGACTGATTGCTCGGAAACTAATGATCGCACAGAAAAAAACCAGAGGGTTTTGGAAACTTTAAAGTATTCTCTATAAGATACTTTTATCATTTTTTTATCCAGATTTTTTTATGCGGGAAAATAGATTTTCAAAAACGCGAAAAATTGCATATTGATGAATGTTTTTTTAACTAAGGATTATTTTGCGAATATCGAAAAGATCAAAAAAATTTTCGGTTTTTTATGACCTCAAAGTATCCTAAAAAAGCCCTCAAAAGTTTAAAACCCTGCGATTTTTTTTTCATTGTGTTCCGAATGATCGAAATTGTGGTTTTTGCCAAAAATCGATTATAACGGCTAAATCTACCACCTTTTATTCGTCCTTTGAGAATCACAATTTTTTGGCACTGATCCGAATTTCCGGTGCTAAAAATGTTGATTGTTGAACAACGGGAACAAATTTTTGTTTAATGAAAAAAAAAAATTAATTAAAAAAAATTTTTGTTGAGAAAAAAAAATTAATTTAAAAAAATCGAAAAAAGATTGTTAGATTTTTTTTATAGCCCTGAACGTTTTTCATGATACGACGAGCGATTGGAGTTGTTGGAATTCACAGTTCTTTGAATGTGTGCGTGTGTACAATTTACATCCCTACGATACGATACGACACCCTACGCACACGTCCCACGATCATTAGATCAAGATTTTTTCTATAAACATTTTATTCACCACCGGCATTAGCGTAACTTAAAGCGTACCACGTAGAGGTTGCTCGGTTGGATTTACGCTTCTTTGTGTGTGTGTTCCACACGCACACATTCAAAGAACTGTGAATTCCAACAACTCCAATCGCTCGTCGTATCATGAAAAACGTTCAGCGCTATAAAAAAAATCGAACAATTTTTTTTCGATTTTTTTCATTAATTTTTTTTGTCAAAAAAAAGCTTTTTTTAATTAATTTTTTTTTTTCATTAAACAAAAATTTGTTTCCGTTGTTCAACAATCAACATTTTTTAGCACCGGAAATTCGGATCAGTGCCAAAAAAAATTGTGATTCTCAAAAGACGAATAAAAGGTGGTGGATCAGTGCCAAAAAAAAATTGTGATTCTCAAAAGACGAATAAAAGGTGGTGGATTTAATGCCTTTAATCGATTTTTGGCAAAAACCACAATTTCGATCATTCGGAACACAATGAAAAAAAAATCGCAGGGGTTAAACTTTTGAGAGCTTTTTTAGGATACTTTGAGGTAATAAAAAAACCGAAATTTTTTTTGATCTTTTCGATATTGGCAAAATAATCCTTAGTTAAAAGAATATTCGTACACTGAGAAAAGATAATCGTTGAATGTGCAAAATGCATTTTGTTGTCTCGAAATTTTGTTGCTTTAACAGTTTCTCAGACATGCTAAATAAGCTACAGTTCACACCACTAAAACTATCAGTTAGATTGATAAAACGCGTTTTATGCCAACCAAAAATCAAGTTGAACGTATTTAAAGATACATTTCGTTAAACCAACTGAATTGTGGATGGATGAACGATTTTTTTTTCCGTGCAAATATGCCATTTTTCACGTTTTTTCAAATCCATTTTCCCACATAAAAAAATCTTGATAAAAAAAATGATAAATCGTCTTATAGAGAATACTTCAAAGTTTCCAAAACCCTCTGGTTTTTTCCTGTGCGACCATTAGTCTCCGAGTAATCAGTCATCAAAGTCAAAAGTGTCATTTTTGCTTTGAACATCGATAACTCAGAGAGACAAAATCGTACAGAGCTCTCCGAACGCTCAAATTAAAGGGGAAGAATCCAGCTAGACGATCCTTTTAATCCGAGCAATCAAAAAAATTTATTAAAGTCCGTGCAGACTGTGAAAGGTGAGCAAAAATTTTGAATTTTTTTTTATTTTGGTTTTTTGATGGCTACTAAAAATTGGCTGATGCGAAAAATGTTTGAGCTTAAGATCTCAAAACTAGAGATTCACACCTTCAATTTGCTTCTTTTATTTTGCTGTACGACCATTTTTCGAGGAGTTACAGCTATTTGAAAATGACCCTAAAATTGGCGGACTTTTTCAATATCCTTTAATTCTTTTGCCTAGTGTATAAAATGTAGACAAAGTAAGAAAATTACAAACTGACTCTTAATTTTGACCATACTTGGTTCAGGAGTGTACCATTTTTGTGCACTGAATATTATGATAGACTGGAGAGAATTAAGAAATGAATAGGACATGTACATTTTCTGATTTAGTATATGTTTATTCTGATAGTCTGATTCAATTCAGTGCAGAAAACTTGAAATTCGTGCTTTGGTCAGCATGTTAAATCAAATCATAAAAAACGTACCGAGTAACACCAAATCTAAAGTAAGTGGTGAACACCCGGTGCGATGGTCGTGGTGTGAGTGATTAGCGTGCTCGCCACTAAACCAGCGGACCGGGAGTCCCGGGTTCGAATCACAGTTGCGTACACTTCGTCGTGAAATGTTTTTCTTCGGCATTTCGCGGCGAAATAAGACTAGTTCCACGACTGGGGGGCGAACTCGATGACCGGCTGTATTGGTATAGGTTTTCCGCAGTTTCCCTATACCCATGACAGAAATGTCATGATGAATATAATACAGAGGGGGAAGTCGACTGCGGCCGCAAGAGGGGGGAACCGGGAGAAAGATGGAGAAAAAAGGAGTAAACAGTAGAGGAAAGAAACGGTCACAATGAGGGGAAAGACTGGGTACCAAACGCGAAAAGCGTGTACCTAAGGAAAAAACAAATAAGTAAGTGGTGAATTAACCGAACAAGTAGCCAAGTCTAATTGAACCCAAACAAACTAAAATCTATGCGCATTAATTTTGATATATCCACAACTGATACTTTTGAATAGGTATATGATTTTTCCAGGACTTTGGTATTACAGTATTTATTTTAAAATAACGATTATTAGTTTTCACAGACTGAATCAGTAAAAAAATTCCGGAATTTGTATATTAAAATTCATACAGACTTTATTAAAGACGCAGAAAGTAAATAATGACAATTATACTAACCTGACACCGTAAAATTAATACACTTTTCTATGCCAAATTTACTTTTTTTATTATTTGAAAATACAATCTGTGCATATTAATTTTAATACGCTTATAATAGATACCTTGCGATACGTATATGATTTTTCCAGTACTTAAGGGTTGCGATATTACTGAACGATTATTAGACATTCGAAAAGCAGTGCATTGATTTTCAAACGACAATATTAAAATTCATAAACGGTATCTGTAAAAAGACTTCCTGCACTGTTATATTAATTTTAATACAGATTTTTTTTTTACAGTGTAGGGTAAGCGGTCTAAATACGGATTCATCGTGGACATGCCTGATACGAAAGGTCACGGCATTTTTTTGCATTCTTTCATTATGACAGTGCCTAAATTATGAAGAAAAATGCGTCTTTTCGTTTCGTGTCTTCTTGGCGCAATGGATAGCGCCGAGAAGGTTGACATGGGTCCACGTCCATGGGGAGCCTGCAGCGTATGCGAGTCAATCCCATCCCTTCGAGCTGCAAGCGAGAACGCGGAAAGCTCTCAAACGAAGGGGATATACCGCATTGTACAAACGCGTACATGTCCTCTGCGTATAGAGGTCGTTGTTGAAATTTGTGGTGAGCAACTACCGCACGCCCCAGTATCAAGTAAGTCCTTATTCAGGGGGCGTGGAGATCGCGAAGACGGCGAATGAGCACTAGGAAGGAATCTTAAAAGCGCCCGGAACCACGAGTAAATGCCAGTTTGAAGACATGTCTTTTCTGCGAGACTCCTTACCTTTCATCTCGATATATTTCTTCGGTGGAACTTTCCCTCGCTCTCTCCCTCTCATTTTTCTTGGTCTTGGGTCGCTTTCTGCTTCGGACGTTAAAACTATCGGAATGATGTTGCAAACGTTTGTCTCGAGTGGTGTTGGAGATTTTCTCGTTTCTCAATATACTTGGAGCTCCCCGCATTGCGTACCTACCAGGAACGACCTAGCACTGCGGTTTAGGACTCTTAAGTATACATATATATGTATGGAAGATACTCTCGAAAGCTTAACGTCGCTTCGAGTGTCTTCGTAATCACCCAGTGTTACGATCAAATTCGTCCGAGTGACGCCGGAGGATCAGAGGACTTGATTTTAACCAGTCCAGTGCTCCTACTTGAGGCACAATTGGGATCCTGCGTCTAGGCAGAGTACTCAGTGACACACACATACACCCGATGCACACTTGCATACACATCTGCATGGAGAAACTACAGAACTGAACACATAATACTAGATTCGCATTGTTCCATCGTATCATCATGAGAAATATATCGGCTATTCGAAGCAAACGCGGCGACCTTCTTTGCATGGAAAGTTTTGCGACGCTTATGAACAAATTGTCGTGTGTATCGAAACATTTGTATAAATAAATGATGATTTCTGGATCTTTTTGCGGCTCTTAACGGATCTGGTTAGGGTTGGGCCCCAAAGAACTGGCCGATTTTGAAAAAAAAACCTGACGAGAGTATTCGGATGACCAGGCCGAGCGTTTACACACGATTGATACATAATTTCGTTAAGATTGAGTTTTTTTATTAAAGGATATTGATAAACTATGACGTTATTATTATTTAAGCAAAGCGCGGCCGTTACTGCACGGGCAATCGATCTAGATAGTTTTGGCAACTACGGTAATCTGAAAAGGAAAATATGAAATGTACTTTTAGTATAATAATAAAACTTTCGTATGACCAGATACATTTTTGAAATTTTGACAACTACGTAAATGGTAAGCTGTCGAAAAAAGGACGATTTTTTACCAAAAAACAATTTCGATTATTTGTTATTAACAAATGGATAAACGTATCAAATCACCGGATCATACGATAAAAAATGTTATAAACGCTCTATCCGAATTCGAAGTGAATTGGACAAACAGATTTCGAGATACGACTTACACTTTTTCATAAAACATAGTTTCGGGAAAAACGCAAAGGATAAATCGTCGCGGGCCAGTTCACCGTAGCGCCGTGGGCGAGCTAACCCTTCACAAAAAGAGTCATAGCTCGGTCAGTTTTAGAATTTTCAACATAATCTTTGCTGCAAATTAAAGTTGAGTTTTTTTTCTTCTAATACTTCTATCGCTTTGTGTCGTGCGTGGAATACCCCGTACATGTGGTATATAATACGCGTAGATTCTCGGATGTGCATACGCACATAAAATAAAGGTATCATGTGTGTGATATATATAAACATACTCATATATCCGCAGGAAGGCTCCAGCGGCGCGGTCCTTCTTCGTGAGAGTCGCCAACGCCACCGGGTTTATTGTTCCCGCGTCGAGTGTGGCTCGTTGCGTGTCGATAACTCACAGTGCCACCAGGAACATAGTGATAGATCCGAACGTATAGGGCTGGACCGAAAGTCTTCGCTAGCTATATGCGGAATATATAGCGATATGTCGTGTCGCCACGCTGAAAGTAAAGAGTGTGACTGCTTTGACTTCCCTTCGCACTATTTTATCGGTCTCTCTCCGTCTTTCCCCCTCTCTTTCTTTCTCTGGTTCACTGTTTTTCCTACGAGAATTACGTTGGAGGACGTAATAGTGCCTGGCAAGGATTGCGGGGGGTCTCGAATCTGCATTTATTTTTGCGCGCTCTTATGCGTCGTATCGTGGAAAAATAATTCAAACACTGAAAAAAATATGCATTATTTTATGATCCAACGTACTATAATCTTACTATTATTATAAAGTTGCAGTGTCCGTCAGGATATTCATTTTTCAAACGGTTAGGGTAGAGTACGATACCATGATAATATATATTTGTTTTCAAAAATGTTTTCTATTAGGCTGTGTCGGCGAAGTTGTTGTGAAAACAGCTACCGTTTTTTCCCTGATCCTTTGGTGTGTTAAAATGAACGCTCCCAGAATTTCCGACCACTTTTTTTCATTTGGATCCGTCAAGCTGAGAAAATGAGATTTTTCTTTTAAAAAGACCGTGTCGCTCGAGACCCATCAGTATCTACAAGAAAGCTCTTTCATACGTAGTTAATTCAGTTTCGTTAGCTTTGATAATTATCTAACGCAGTTTTAGTTTTTTTCCCCGATGATGTGGTTTTAAGTATTTACGACACTGTATCAATATGTTTGATGTTTACTATACAGAAAACGTGTTAAAAAAAATCATAATCTTAGCATAGAACCCTCAAAAAGCAATGACCCTGATACACGGAAAAAAAGAAACAGCGAAAATCACAGTATAAACCGCATGAAAAACAGGGTGCCATGTTTCATTTTACAGTAAAACAGAGTAATGTAAATCCTGTCCTACAAAAATGACGAATTTTCCTGTACACACTAAGATTTTTACAGTTACACTGGCTTATTTACAGTTCCGTATTGTGAATACATCAGTGTCTTCAGTAAAAATATTGAACGGTAAAATTTACATGAGATCACTGATTTTTATACTGTACGCAAACTGCAAGGGTTACAGTGTACACTGTATTGAGTACAGAGAGATTCATTAAATTGTACAGTGTGGCACAGCAGTTTTACTCTTCTTTCGACAGTTCGTGACGTAATGTGTGCACTCTGAGATTTTTACAGTTACACTAATTTATTTACAGTTTGGTATTGTGAATAAATCAGTGATTTCAGTAAAAATATTCAACTGTAAAATTTACATGAGATCACTGATTTTTATACTGTACGCAAACTGCAAGGGTTACAGTGTACACTGTATTGAGTACAGAGTGATTCATTAAATTTCACAGTGTGGCACGGTAGTTTTACTCTTCTTTCGACAGTTCGTGACGTTATCTGTGCACTCTGAGATTTTTACAATTACACTGGTTTATTTGCAGTTTGATATTGTGAATACATCAGTGATTTCAGTAAAAATATTCAACTGTAAAATTTAAATGCGATCACTGATTTTTATACTGTACGCACATGACGCACGAGGCCAGGACACAAAGGATTGCCAGTTAGTACTGCGTGGTTGATGGGACGCGGACATCGAAATTTGTGCGACAGAATTCAAGAAATTATAAAGAAAGAGAGAATTGAAAAAAAGGTACGTTCTTGTCTAATTAGGACTTGTCTCGCGCATGGGGTGAGGCACGTGGCCAGGACACAAAGGATTGCCAGTTAGTAATAGGTGGTCGATAGGATGCGAACGTTGAAATTTGTGCGACATAATTCAAGAAATTATAAAAAAGAGAGAATTATTTACAAAAAGGTACGTTTTTGTGTATGTCACTGATTTTTTAATATTTTCTACACATTTTTCTCAAACTTCTTTTAGGATAAACTTTTTTTGTGTGCCTCATTCACTTCATTATATTCTTGATATATATATATATATATATATATATATATATATATATATATATATATATATATATGTATGTGTGTATTAGGGTGACCGCAATTTAGGTCGAACTTGAATTTTCGAATTCCCCACGTAAAAACACAATCAAGATATTTTTAAAAAATGTGTTCAAAGTTTGAAGGCGTTAAAATTTTTTTTAATGGTGCCTGTAAGGGGTTGAATTTTAAATGACAAAACACATATATTTTGCTGAGATATAACGTATTTATTTCTTAAACTCGTAATAGTGGTGAAAAAATCTAAAACTAGGCACACATATTGTACACATATTGATGTTCAAAACACAATTTTTACAGATTTTTGCAGTAATAATTTCCACAATTTCACGCTTTATGAAGACAGCCTCGATTTCATATTTTTAAACATTTTTCGTGAAATATTATTATTGATACTGTGATACAATTTTCAACTCAACTAGAGCCGAAATTAAACTAGACTAGACTATACTAGACGATTAGAACCAAAAATACAGCACAAGAAGTTTTTTTTCCTATCAAAAGTAAAACATTGACTTAGAATTAAATTTAAAGTTTGAATTGCATCCGAGGCATAAATTCATTGCACTGAAATAAATCGTCATGATATCTAATATAATTATTGAATGAACAATCGATTAAACATCCAATTTAATCGAAAAAAAATCTGCGAGTAGAAAAAAAATTGAAAAAAATGACAAGGTAAATTTTTATTAGTGGAGCGGTCGAAGCAAAGTATTTTTATTGATATCCGGATACTTTTTGTGATATTCACGGGCAATTTGAACGATATATTGTTTCTGTTCCTCGTTGTACGTCAATCTATTATTGTACTCCGTAATAAGCTTGGTTCCTCTTTCTGCGACATCATTAACGACGCTTAACTTCTTGACAATTTGCAAGCCAAACTGATAATTTTTATTCAAGTGCCACTCCGATACGTCATTATCGCGAAAGCTATGATCGATTTAGAATCTTTCGAAAACTTTAACGATTGGGGGCTTACGAGAAAATCAATGTTTTGTCCCAACAGAGAAGCGAAGTTCGATTCAGAAACTTCATAGCGTTTGGGCACTTCGATTTGTGTTTCATGTTCCAGCTGCTTGCTCGTAACTTTTGTAGCCATTTTTTTTCTTACGTCTGCAGGAATGGTTTCATCAAAGAATGCCATCGCAGCAGTTTCAGTGGTTAGATACCAAAGATAGTTGGACATTTTTTTGAGAGCGACTTTGCTTACAGCGGAATTTATTTTTCGGTAATCGTGGACGGTTTTAAGAAAATTCAAATCACGATTAGGAGCAGCATTAGCAAATGGAGCTGTGAACCATGCCTACGCGTAAATCAAAACGATAAATTTACAGATTTCGGTGATTGATTTTTCCTCACTTGGCGTCAAACGAAATACTTTGCGAAATAAAAAAAATTTCAAACAATAAATTGCTTTTGCCATCCAACGAGCACGTGAAAAAGCACCTGGCTTATAAAATCGTACATTTTCACGAGGAACTTTTCCAATAAATATTAGGCACAACAGCAATAACTCGCGGTAATCGTCACGCAGTTGCACCTGTGATTTTAGTACTTGATCAACGAAGTAATATGTACCTTCGGGGTGTTTTCGAAAAATATTCAAAATCTTTTCATCCTCTATACCGGCTTTATATTCATTTTGATCGATTTTGGTCCAAGCAATTTGAAAACGCTTGAACAGAAGAATCGACGGGCCGGTTGAGGTAGGCATTAGTACGTCAAAAACCCCACCTAGCACTAATTCAAAAATATGATGTCTGCAGGGTAGATAAAGCAAATTTCGATTGAGAATTTTATCTAAAAGTACTGCAGCTCCAATGCCTCAGCTACTGCACTTACAATTTGAGTAGCATTTCTATCCGAAACGAAGCAACTGTCCAGTTGCTTCGTTTTGCAACCAATTTTTCGGTGATAATGTTGCAACCAATACAGGTGATAATGTTGCCACCAATACATAAAGTTGCAACCAATTTTTCGGTGATAATGTTGATTCAACCACGAAATTTTTTCGGAGGTGGGGGTTCAACATTATATGCGTTTTTTTCGTCGAAAAATTCCGATGAAAAATTACTCCGCTGTGAAGAAAACTCAGTACTTTGACTACTACCTGTCAACTGAACGATGTCATCTAAGAAAAAAATTTGAATCATATAATTTAATAAAATTTAAGATTTGTATAAGTTTTTGAAAAAACATTTCCGAAAAAAGAAAGAATGAGTAGAAAATTTTTGACTATTCTAGATTTTTCAAAAATGAAAAAACAAATCACGAAAAAAGTCTTGACTACTTAAAGATTGATATCGCAAAATAAAAAAAATGCATTTTTTTTCTCAAATAAAATAGTTGTCAGGAAAATTTTGAATTTTTGGATTAACTGATTTTTCAAAAGTGTAGGAAAGTGAATCCTGATAAACAACATTTCAGTTCATTCAAAAATATTTTGTAATTTCAAAAAACTTTTTATACGTTTTTTGACCATGAATTTTTTTTATAGTTACATAATACAGTATTTCAATTTTTTAGGTAAATGTATAAATGACATGTTAATTAAACATTTTAAAACAGAATTGTTGTAATCCAAGTCAAGTTAGTAATAATTTTAATAATATATTTGGAGCCCTTTTTACATGAAGTATAATTTCTCTTACCTATTGTACCGTGTTCTCTTTCGTACTTGGCTTTCTCACGCTTTTCCAAAATAAAATCGTATTCTTCATCGGTTATATTTCGGTCGTGAATAGATTCAACATCACCGATGAATCCACATCTCTCCAGTTTTCTTTGATTTTCCGGGTGGGGGTAAAAATGTCGAATGACCAAATATAGAACGACAAAGATTTCGAAACGACAGAATTATGAACTCTCAAAATAACGAAGGTTAAAGAATCTCCCTGTCCCCCCTCTTGCGGCCGCAGCCGACTTCCCCCTCTGTATTATATTCATCATGACATTTCTGTCATGGGTATAGGGAAACTGCGGAAAACCTATACCAATACAGCCGGTCATCGAGTTCGCCCCCCAGTCGTGGAACTAGTCTTATTTCGCCGCGAAATGCCGAAGAAAAACATTTTACGACGAAATGTACGCGACTGGGATTCGAACCCGGGACCTCCCGGTCCGCTGGTTTAGTGGCGAGCACGCTAACCACTCGACCATCGCACCGGTCCTTCAATATATACCTAATAAAGCCTAAAAGTTCTTTTGGCAAAGTATTTTATTGCTTTCTTTAAAAAAAATCTTTAAAAAACAGTCGAAAATGGGCAGTGCCGGTGGTGTCCTCCTTCCTTGACACACTGCGTCATTTTTACCTGAACGAATTTGACATAAAATGCTGAATTTCCCAAAATTCAAAGTATTCAATCATTTTTTACAACAATTCAACTCTAGGCTTTCCAAGTTGCTACAGACTTGCCCTGTGGAAAGGTGGTGACATCTTACCATCGGTTTTAATAAATTTAAATAAATACCTCGACCACGATTCATACACTCAGGAAAACGTTTGGTAATACCAACTATGTATATTTAGTTGAAGCAATTTTGCTTGAAGCAACCTAATTTTACTCGCTTGAAATACAATTCGATTCAAGTGACAAAGCCAGTTTAGTTGAAACAACCGAATTATCATGTCAAAATAGCAATATCTCCCTAGCTATATAATGGGTTGGATTAACTACATCGTAGTTCATACAAGTAAACCGCGTTTTATTTGAACTTTATATTTGGTCGTTATATTGGCCAATAAACTACATTTTCCAACTGAATTAATTATTACGCATAAAGCGAATGATGGTTGGTTCTACAATTGAATAAGTTCATTGAAACAGATGATTTAATTAAAGTTACTTCGAGGTAAGACCGTGTTTTCTTTTTTCTACGATGTGCATATTTTTCAGCTATTGATTGCTATTGCTACTTGAGTTCTTGTGGATGCAATCGACCACTTTTTTCCCGGCACGATTTCTAGATAACGACTTTATTTGGCAAATCCGACCACGGGCGCGCTCTGTTCGATCGCTGTGAGCGATTACTTACCCAGCTAATCACGTACCGCAAATGTACCGCCCATGCGGAGTGCGCCGTACCGTTACTGTTGCCACCTCATACGTGCGTACGGTACTGGTACATTACCGGTACGCCGTACGGTACGCTGTACCGCCAATTTACTAGTACGGTACCGGTACAGTATCGCCACCGTGGAGCCACCGTGCACTGCAGTACGGTGTAACTCCACGGTAGCGATACCGGTAATGTACGAGTACGGGATAGCAGCGTCGTCGTAACTCCACGGTAGCGATACCGTGGAGGTACGACTACGCAGCTGTCCCGTACCCGTACATTACCGGTGCTGTAGGGCACGGCGTACTCCACATTTGTGGTATGCTGTACTAATGGTACGCTTGGTTAACTGGGTAGTGGAAATCGCGAATCAGTGTAGTTTCAGATGCATGTGCGAACAGCGATACGATCGCGCTTTCGACTCCCGGCTGTTCACGTCTTCTTTTCTGGCTGTTGACGTGCATCTCCCCTGTGAGCGTGTAGAAAACTACAATATTCATTTTGATAAGTTTTCTGAGACGATTTACATCGAAAACATAAAAATGTGCTAAGTAGAAGACATCTTCATAGATTGGGGACTTCAATCGCTTGTTTCTACATTTCGAGGAAAGTGTACGATCGTAATTTCTTTTTGTCCGCCGTTGTTGTCACGCTGCGTGCTATCCTTCGAGAAAAACATTGTACGGCGTCTCTCGGGTGTTGATAGTAAATTTAATGGAAGCCGGTGAGTTTCATTTAACGTTGCATCCTTCAGTGCATAACCCTGATGGAAATCCGCATATTGGAATTCGTCAGATTATAACAAAAAATGTAAGATTTGATAATATTGCGTCAACTTTCAATGAGAAATAATGTCAGAATATGTCATTTATACGACAGAATCTGTCATATTATTTCGAGATTTGACATTTTCTGTGAGAAATTCATGATTTCTGACCGGAAATTGGAACATGCTTTACAGAATCTGTCATATTTTATCAAAAAAGTAATGTTATAATTCAGTAATTTCTGTCAGAATCTTACATAATATGTCATATAATGTCGTAAGAGTTTTCCATTTTATGTGAGATTTTCGTCATTTAATGTCATTTTTTGATGGAATAAAATGAAATTCTTCAACATTCATGAAATATTATGACCGAATCGGTCGAATTATATCATTCTTTCTTATTTTTTGTGAGATTTTCGTCACTAAATGTCATTTTTTTTATGGAATATAATGGAATTCTTTAACATTCATGAAATATTATGACCGAATCTGTCAAATTATATCATTCTTTTTTATTTTTTGTCATATAATGACCGAACTTGTTAACTTTTGACATTTTGCATTATAAATATATGATACATTCTGATGAATTTTGACATTTAATTATCGATTCTGATAATAAATTGTCAGAATTCGTCAATATTTGATGGAATTTACATATAATTTTCTAAATTTTAATGGAAATGCTGAAAGAAAGAAATTTGGGACTTCATATTCAATAATACTTTTATTTGGTGATAAAAAAGAATTCCTCCTTGAGCGATTTGCAAGTTGAAATAAACCATCTCCAGGAATGTAAATGTACTGAAAAATTGATTGTGTGTGAACCTAAAGATATAAAAAGTCCGTGTGTTTTAATGTACATCGACGAAAAAAAAATATATAGCGACTATACCACAGGGATGTACAATCGACAATTAGAATAAATATTGAATAAAATAAATATTCCATACAAATGTAGTTTATGCTATTTCTGACTTTATTCACAATAAAGCTCCTTTTCACTAACAGCTGAAATCTGTCAGAATTCACGAAAAAATGTAACAACAAATTATGATAAAAATGATCGTTTTCTTGCATTTTTGTCATTTTTTTCGATGCAACAATATGTCAAAAAATGGAAAACTGATTTATCATTTTTTGTTAAAAGATGACATTTTCCGACACAATGATGACAGAAAGTATCAAATTCTGTGATTTAATGACAGCTGAAATCTGTCAAAATTCAATAAAAATATGACAACAAATTATGATAAAAATTATCGTTTTCTATCATTTTTTGATATTTTCTGTCATTTTTTTCGATGCAACAATATGTCAAAAAATGGAAAACTGATTTATCATTTTTTGTTAAAAGATGGCATTTTCCGACATAAAGATGACAGAAAGTATCAAATTCTGTAATTTAATGACAGCTGAAATCTGTCAGAATTCAACAAAAATGTGACAACAAATTATGATAAAAATTATCGTTTTCTATCATTTTTTGACATGTTCTGTCATTTTTTTCGATGCAACAATATGTAAAAAAATGGAAAACTTATTTATCATTTTTTGTTAAAAGATGACATTTTCCGACATAAGGATGACAGAAAGTATCAAACTCTGTGATTTAATGACAGCTGAAATCTGTCAGAATTCAACAAAAATGTGACAACAAATTATGATAAAAATTATCGTTTTCTATCATTTTTTGTCATTTTCTGTCATTCTTTTCGATGCAACAATATGTCAAAAAATGGAAAATTAATTTTATCATTTTTTGTTAAAAGATGACATTTTCTGACAAAAAGATGACAGAAAGTATCGAATTCTGTGATTTTATGACATTCCGTAAAGTTAACATAATATGTGAGGTTCTGTCCGATTTTCATAGATTATTTCCGACAGAATCTATCAAAATATGTACGATTCCATCAAATTATGTTAGAATCTATTCATTTTCACAGTTTCTGACATTTTTTAACAGATTTCAACATTATTTGTCGAATTCCAATAAGCGGATTTCCATCAGGGAAGTATTGAAGGATTGCTAAGGGAATCGTGATTGAGATTTTTTTGCGGGCACGAGCCATTGTTCTTGCGTAATTTAGAAATATCGATTAAATTCGGGAAATCCAACCACGTAGACATTCGGTTAAAGCCGCTAATAGTTCGTCGCAACCACGCTGTAGTCTGAGACCTGGCGTTGCGTAAAACAAAAAGACTTGTTTGCGCCAATTCCACTTCGAGAACACACAAAATCTGATGGTTTCTGTTATGTGGCCTGCAGATAAATTCTCGATACATCAGAAAAAAATATTATTTATCTGTACACATTATTGTAATTGATTTCTCTTTTGTTTTTTTTTCGACACGCAGATTGCTTTTAAGTTTAACTATGTAATTTTCTCAAAGCGCTTTGTAAATTATCTTACAATTGACACCGTACAGTCGTACATCGTCGTAGATTAATCAATAAAAGTTGTTTCTGTATCATCGCAGTATTTTTAATATGTACTTTAATAAACAGGCATTATTGAAAAATTACTAATAATCTTGTCTCATAATTTAGCGGATCTATTTACCTTATGGTCTTCGTCTTCCATTTGTATTTATAATGCATCGTAGGGTGAATACTTTCTTCGATGATTTATATTCAATTGATTTTCTACCAATTCAATGTATACGTTGCATATGCTCACATCGAAATTTTATTAGAGTGACTCGATGTTTATTTGGTTCATATTAAGCTCATGCTCTATCTGCCATTTATTCGATTGGTGTAAAACCAATTTTGATTGAACTTACTGTATGCAGCTTCAACTATGTTATGATATCAGTTGTCAGAACCTACTCCGTCATTCGGGGAAACTAACATATAGTTGGATCGACTATAGCAGCGTTGGGGGGTTTTCTTTTAAAATATTCAGTGGTACGGACTATACATGAACTTTTATCAAAAATATTATGTATTGACTGAAATATGTTCTGCAATTCATTCAATGCACACATATTTCATTCTACTGTATATGTTTTTCGTTGAACTGTATATTTTGAAAATGCTTTTAAGGGAGAGATTAGCGACCCAACCGTTCAGTATGTTCAAATAAAGTTTGGTTTCAGGACACCGGAATTAGAATTGAACGTACTCTGTGCGTTTTTGGATCAAGAAGAAGTTTGGTTGCCGGAAATAAATTTATATTTGTAATTCAACCAAATCTCGCAGTCAATTGAATCGTTCATATCGTTCGCCACCCGCAACTGCAGGATTTGGTTGATTCAAACCATTTTTTTTTGACGGTAGCAAATGTTTTTCTGAGTGTATAAACTTTGTCCACCGCTCGCCTCACGAAGGCATGGGTACGGTGATGATGCCATCAGACTACGGAGATTCAGCCCGGACAGTGGCTTATTCTCCTCGAAAAGTTTCATCGGAAATATTTTGTCCATAGTCCACCAGGGAACGGAGAAGAAACTCTGCGTTACGCTGGTTTTTCTCGAAACACAATTTTTTTAAACGGCACGCAGCATAACTCCAACAATTTTTATTATTTTCACTCCAAATTTTGAGTACACGTTTAAAATAACATTCCAAAGAGAAACACGTACGGGATTTTCTATGAGTTAGTTATACCAGTTGTTATTACCAAATGATTGTCCTTTTTTCTGTCGAAAATTAAGTTTTTGGTTTAATGCTTCCCAACTACACAAACATTAATATTTTCACAATCCTCCACGTATTTCTCTAGCTATACTCGTGTAAATTAATAGATTTTTTAAAATTTTATTCTAAAATCAAATGTGCGTCAGCTAAACTGCGTGCCGCAGAGCGTCTCAAATTCAACATGCCTTGCCAGAATGGCTCCAGCGTCACCATTTGACATCATTTTTTAATATAAATTCCATTTTGTTCAATCGAAGATATGACTAATAACATCCTTGAATATAAATATTCTCTTATTTGTCCTTCTACAAAAAAAATCGCGAAATATCACTCAATTTTGGACATTTACAGTGGTGTAAGCCGTTATGGTAAAACGAGCGTGAGCTCTTGATTTCTATCGATTTTGTTCAAATTTTAACCAGACGTTGTTCATATCATTATGCAAGTTTGAGTGAAATTTCAGAACTATTTAGATTGGGAAATAATGGATTTTTAATCGCAACTTTTAACACTGCAGGGTCTGCATTGGCCGAAAGTCAGATCGCATGATTCGGCGTACCATCTTATTGGGTTATTAATTTTGAAAATAAATTATGATTGGATAGCAAACTAGTTAGGGGACGAGTGAAAAAAGTTTGGATTGTCTTTACTGTTCAGTTTTGCTAAAGACGTTCAGTAACCATAGAATAACTCTCGGTAAAAAATATTTGTCTCCTATAATAAGAAGACATTATGCAACACCGTAGAACAGTATTGTTCAATATTTTGAGAAAAAAGATAATTATCGTGTTCCCAAAGTTAAAAACTTTTAACGTAAAAAAAAATATTTGCGTTATAAACATTAATATTTTATATTGCGTATGTTATTGCATTGTGTCTTTTTATAGAGGACAAATATTTGTTACGGAAAATTACTCTGTCTAAATTTTAATGGAGACCCTACAGTGTTAAAAGTTGAAATTTTAAAACCCATTATCTCCGAATCTAAATAGTCAACTGTTCAAGCACACGCTTGTTCTACCTTAACGTGTTCAACCGTTGACCATTCAATTCTCATGGGCTGGAGGTTTGGACCCGTCGACTCTGAGTATGAGATGATGGCGGCCGTAACTTGAGATGCAAGAAGGCCCTAGCGTCCTCGCCCTTTGTCTTGAAACGTACATACGTAAGCAAAAGGTCTTGCACAGATTGGGGGTGCGATCCATGGCGAGATATTGTTCCTTGAGGTCAGCCTCGCTGGTGCTCTCGAAGAGATTGGAGACAGCGGTGATATCCTTGCGACACTGGGACTGTATATTATGACCGCGACGAATGACGCGGTCTCTTATCCTCGGCAGTACGTACTTGCTGCCCTGGATAAATCAAATGATCCATGTAGATGGTAAATCCGACGCTACATTAGTTCTGGTTCCTACATAACAGCCCAGGTACCATACCTACCACCTGTGTGCGTACGGTATCGGTACCAGTATTAGTATGGTGAGGATACAGAACCGGTATATTTTAGTATTGCACAGTGTACCGGTACCATTCTAGTAACACGTACATTTGCGTGTAGCGGTGTACTACCGTACAGGTACACCGTAGGATACTATCTCTGTACGCCATACTAATAGTATCCTCGGTCATCAGAGTGAAGCTATCGAAGAATCGCCACAGGTCCACAAATCATCCGTGTTTGAGACGTGACAGTTTAGCGTTCGTAGGCAAAGGGTGTTGGACTTTCGTGCCTCATTTTGGTCGCACACTGCTCAGGAAAATCGAAAATATGCTATCTGCGATTTTTCACGAATAAATACCGAGGTACTTCTGCGAAGAACAAATAAACTTGGGTTTCTTGCATGGGAGCCGTTGGTTATTTGACACATCGGCGAGCGGGAAAGCAATGCGAGGGAAGATCGTGGCAAATTACAAAGTACGTAAATTGAGGTTTCGAGGTTATAGCACGTACGTACCTTGACTTCCGGTGTTTTTTCCTTCGGCTTCTCGCTATCACTATGTTCCTCGATCTTCTTCGTGTAATCCGCCGCGGCGGTTTTCTCGTCGATTATTTCGTTGTCGGGATTTCTCGTAGGTGGTGTGTCGGCGTCTTGAGGCGCTCTTCACAGCAAAAAAAAACTCACCAACACGCGACGAAAACAAACTCCACTCTATCACACACTATTCACATTCTATATCACACTCTATCACACACATCGTATGAAATATAATTCGAACGAATGTGCGAGGTTATAGCTCCGGCTTTTGACCTGTCAAAAAATTAATTGTTCCGGAAGGAGGCGAGCGCGGTCGGTAAATACAGGACGAAGTGAGCTGCGCGCCGCTAGTGAGAAAACGGATGAACTGAACGCTGGCTCCGGAACCTCATATTTTGAGCTTTGTTGGTACATTTTTGCTACATTTATGTAAAAATGTCAAAATGCTTTTTCATCGCCATTTGTTCATGAAAACAGGTGAAACAAAGCTCAAAATGTGTGCTTTTTCACTATCGAGAGCATGATTCGCGCCAAATTATCGAAAATGCGATGCAATGGTTAATAATTCACAGTTTTTCACATGGTAACCACAAACTGCAATTTTTTTTTCGAAATTTTGGAAAATTGCGCGATCATGCTCTCGGCGCAAGCGTCCTGCATGCACACAACAAATTTCATTCCGTTTGGGAGAATTCCCATTTCAAAATTGCGAAGCGGTCGGAGGCGTGTGGCACATGGCCTTAAGATATCGGTAGACGCTCTTATGAATATGGGCCTTTGCTCGTGGCCAGATGTGCTCGCTGTTGGAGTAGGTCGGTGGCACGCGCACAAGGTTTTCGGTCAGCGCGGAGATATATGTATATATATACAGTCCGACCTCCGAATAAGAAACCAAAAGCCCCCAGGGGGAAGAGTTTTTCTTATATATATATAAAAACGTTTTCGACTGCGCGTGGACATTTATTTAGCGAATTTGTGTTTCACGTTATTATGCATACTATTGAATATTATTGTGTACTACTGTATCTGAATTACCATTAACTGTCATAAAATGACCGAAACTGTAAAGAAGCGTAAGAGATCAGACTGTAGTATACAAGTCGAAGAAAATATTACAGAATCTGCGCCACAAGGTGATAATTTAAACAAAGAGCTGGCTGTGGCCAAACGTAATCGATATACGTTTGAGGAAAAGAAGAAAATTTTGGAAGAGTGTAAAACCCTAAACTCTCGATAACTTTGTGTCAAATATGGCCTAAATAAAAGTGTTCTCAGGAAACGGACATCCAATGAGAAGATAATAAAGAATGCCGCCAAAACGAGTCATACCAAAACATGGAAAAAAGTTTCCGAAACAGATGAATTCGACGCCGAATTATTCACGTGGCTTTCTGATTGTCGCTGCAAAGGCATTCCAGTTTCTGGGCCAATGCTATGCCGACAAGCACTCGTGATAAACTCTCGATTCGGGGAACCAGAAAATTTCAAAGCCAGCGACGGGTGGCTAGAGAAATGGAAGAGACGAACCCAGATTAAAAATTTAAAGATCACAGGTGAGTAAAATCATTAATCTGAAATATAGGGAGATAAAAAAATAGGAGCACCTAATAAAATATTGTTTTAGTAAAAAACTTTTTCTCTTTATCTTCTTCTTTTTACTCCTAATTGAGAAATATCTTTGTGTTGTACTCGATAGTATTGCGAAAAATGCGACTCTTTTATTTAGATTCGAAACCTGGCCTTCTTTAGCTTTATCTGTTTTATCATATAAGAATCGTGTTTCGGGTTTTTTTTAAATTGAATTTGCATTAATCAATTCTACTTTTTACTTAATCCATAGCTTTTTACTTGATTCTGAATTTTCTTTTACTCTCTTTGCTCCGGTCTCCCCTATAAACAGAAAAAGATTTTTTTTTAAATAAATGATAAAAAACTATACTAAATTGTTAAATACAATTGTCCATTATATGATATTTGCCTTATGGATTTGAAAGGGGAGAAACTATCAGCCGATGGGGAAGCAGCTAATCTGTTTAAAGCAGAATTTGCCGAAATGGTGGCTGCAAAAAAACTTGAAAGGTCCCAAATGTTCAATATGGACGAGAGTGGGCTGATGTATAAAAGTACCCCGAAGAGGACATTTGTTGCAGCCGATCAGTCATAAGCTCCCGGTGGGAAAAAAACAGTTGGAACGGGTTACTATAGCCGCGTGTTGTAATACCGATGGCTCTTTCATCTTGCCTCTAATCTTTATCGCAAAATGAAAAAATCCACGCTGTCTGAGAAACGTGAACAAGAATGAATTGGCTGTATGGTACCGCAGCCAGACAAACGCGTGGATGAATAAAGAGATTTTTGAAGAATAGTTCAAAGATGTTTTTGTTCCAAAAGTTGAAATTTTTCTCAACTCTAAGAACTTGCCAAAGACGGCAGTACTTCTCGTCGACAATTGTCGATCTCATCGATACGTAAAAATTAACGACATCGAAATATACTTTTTTCCGCCAAATGTTACCTCTGCCATCGAGCCTATGGACCAAGGCATCATTCAAACTGTCAAATTAAACTACGAGATCAATCTCGTAAATTCAATCATTGATGCTCAAAATAAAAACGTGACGCTGATCGAGTTTTTGAAGAAAATTGACGTGCACAAAGTAATTTTCTGGATTGCTGACGCACGGAAAAAAGTCAAACCCACGACGATCCAGCAATGCTAGAAAAATGTATGGCCCAAAGAAATTAAAGATGCGTCGATATCAAACAGATGAGGACTCTCTTATTATCGATAATCTCGATATTTCCGTGGGTACTGGCGTCACTTTCGAATCGCTAACTGCAGACGATCGAGACGTACCCGACTTATTGAATCTCCTGAAAAAAGTCTACGGTTATGAAAAGGTAGACGCAGCAAGCGTATTAAATTGGATTCAAAAAACAGAAAAACATAAAGTATTATTTTCTTCTTCTTCTTTTTCTTCAAAATTGGCCACGAGCTTGCTCGTTATGCCATCGCCTGGTGAGTAAAAACGTTTTATTTTATGTCCATATTGTTTTATCCCATTTATATAAAAGAAGAAGTCAATATCTCTGAGGATTCATCCTCAACGGCAGAGTTCGACCCTCTCGAAAATATTCCACAGTCAGTTGAGCGCGTTGCGGATTAAGGGGTCCCCCCCACTTGCGATTTTGAAAAAATCGATTTTTTTTTATTGCATTTTTTTGAAGTTCAATTTGAAGTGCAGTTTTTTTGATGCCCGGAATAGATGACTCTATGTAAGTTTACAAAAAAAAATATTTTCTTCGTGTAAACTGAAATTGAAACTTTAAACGCGTTTTTCTCAAAATGGCATTTCTGAAGTCGGTGACCAAGATTACTCGAACACTAATGAACCGATCTTCTTGAAATTTTGCAGGCTTATTTAATACATAAAAATGTAGTCTTTAATCGTTCAATTTTTTTTTTCGAAAAAAAATGGTCGTTTTATAGCCAAAAAACGGCCGTTTTTTTCGTTAAAATCGAACCATTAACTTTGACTGTCCGCCATTTTGTGAAAAATGAATATTTTTTAAAATCCTTCGATTAAAGACTAATTTATACTTATATTTGACTAAATCCATCCGCATTTTTTTTCAGATGATCCACTTCGCCGCAATGTTGGTCACCGCAAACCGTGTATATAAAAACATTATTTCATTGACGGTCATTTGCCACTAAACAATGTAATATTTTTCAATAAAAAAATTACTGAAAGTTCTTCAAGATGTGTTCTTTAAGATGGTATATTGATCGATTAAAAAAGGTTTGTAGTTTTCTTTACCCTCAAAGTGTGAAGGGGTTTTTGGCACCTTCAAGGTGTGAAGGGGGGTCGTTTTCGGCGGCGCGCTACCAAGCACACAATTGTTGATGAAAAAATCTGTAAAAATTCATGGTTCATCCTTAGGGTGTCCTTTCGAAGTACGAACAAGAATTTTTCGGATATTGTTATTTTTAATATGTTTTTTTTAAACAAATATAAAGCAATGCTCGGAAGAAAAAACACTTTTTTTAATTGTAGTTTGAACAATAGTAACGTGAACGAGATTTAAAAACCGGTTGTTTAACGGAAAAATGTTGCTCTTTAAGAAAAAAAATATGCCATCAATGTAGAATTGAACCAGATAAAAGCGCTCAACGTCAAAGATACATTTAGAAAAATGGTTTTTTTTATTAATGTTATTTGTAGAATGTTGGTCGACAAAAAAGGTAACATAAGTTGAAAAAAAATTGTTTATAAAAAAAGTTTAAAAGCATTGGGCGCAAAGGTTTTTGCGGTGCTCCTCGCACACCGCTTTTCCACATCGGGAACAACATTGATTAGTTTTGTGATCTTTGTTGTGAGGGCACAAAGCGCATCGCTTTCGTTTTTCCAATTTGTTCCCGTGATCAGCCTGGTTTTCGTCAATCCCCAAAATTTGACCGATGCTCAGTCGAATCGTTCTTGGGATCCCCGAGATGTTTATTCTTCGTTCGAGATGAGGACGAACTAACTCGAGCGACAGTTTTTTTAGGAAATTCATCCTCACCATCAGCTTGTTTCTCCGGATCGAATTATAAATTATGTACGCGTTAAAGGCCGATTGATCGAGCATTCCGAAGAAAAATCGCACCGGCCATTGGTTCGTTTTGCGCGCGATGGTGTAGCTCGATATCATTTTGTCGAATGTGTCGACACCGCCCTTCGTTGAGTTGTAATATTCGATCATTTCGGGTTTTCCCGATAATCCCGGGGTGCCTTTTGTGTGGATAGTTGAGACCATCAGTACGGCTTTATTCTTTTTTGGAGTGAAAGAAAGTAGCGTTATTTTCTTTCCGTGGTCGTATGCATAACGGGATGTCCCAACCGCTACAGGCTGCACAAACGATACGGGAATTTGCCGCTTGTTCTTTCGGATCGTCTCTACGACGTCTAACCCTCGTTCATTTTTCATGAGGTCGCAGGCTTTAATGGTCGTGAACCAATTGTCGAAGGTAACAACTCGACCCGTATGCCAGAGGGGCTCCAACAAAACTCGCAGGTAATATTCGGGAACTTGTTCGTCTCGAACACGCTCAACTTTACCGGTGTAAGGGATCGCGTTGTACATATAAAAGGTCTTCGCGTCGTTGAGACATACAATTTTTAGGCCGTAACGCGCTGACTTCGATTTTATGTACACGCGTGCCCCAAACTTTTCCCGAAAGCCTAATAGCTGTTCGTCGATGGTCACGTTATTCGAGGGACTGTAATTCCCTTTATATTTCTCGATAAACGAGTCCCAAATTTCCCGGATTGGTGCGAGAGCATCGGTTGCGCGTCTCTCGTTGCGAGTAGTTTTGTCGTCGAAGCGCAAAATTGAGGTAAGGAATTTGAATCGTTGCACGCTCATTGTTGTAACGAACAAATTCATTCCGAATTCCGTTGACCACATTTCCTGTATGAGCGTTTTACTTTGCGCCATAGCACCCGCGACAAAGAGGAGACCGATGAAGGCTCTGATTTCGATTGCATCCGTTCGACGGAATGAATGTTTCTCGCTCGAATTCGTCGACAAATTCAGAATTCTCCTCTCTCGTTCTTCATTGGTGTGTTTCACTATTACTTCGATGATCTCGTCCGTGAAAAAAAGACTCCACGCCTCCAATGGAGTGGTCACGTGCATCGCCTGAGATGTCGGAGTAGGAAAATGCATGCTCAAGGTTTGAGATCGACGCCCTCGAGATTCGGCTACCTTTAGCGACCATTTCGTTCTGTCCTTGCCGTACACGTATTTTCGACCCGTGCTGCTGTCCCTTGGTCGTTCATCCTCCGAATTGCCACTGTCGCTGTTGTACTCACTACACTCCTGCTCCGAGCTGCACTCCTCCTCTTCCTCCACAAAATCAGCTTCGTTTTCGGACTCCTCGTCACAATACTGCATTGGCGCACGGCTCCGTAAATCGTAAATTTCATTTGGCGTTCTCGTCTCCATAGCTGTGAAATGGAGTAGAATTTTTTTTTATTTTGTTTCATTTTTTTTATTTGAAAAAAAAGAAAAAAATGTTTCGTAATTTGTACAGCAATAAACTCAAAAAGAAACAAAATTTTTTTTTTTTTAATTTTTTAATTTTTAAAAATTGAAAAAAAATCCACGTATTTCTCACAGCTTATTATGTTTAAATATGCATAAAAAACCGAAAAAAAATCCTCAAAAAAACTGACTTTTACTTACGTAAAGTGTGAAGGGAGGGTCGAATTTGACCCTGCTCTGATTTGATCTCGTGCTCGTTCCTCGTAAAACTGACTGATGCAGCTGGCCTTGTGCACACATATACCTACCTACCCCTACTTTTTTCTAATACCACTCAAATGGCGCGCAAGTCGCCGGTGTTAGAGAAATTTGAACAAGTAATTTGGGCCCGGACACATTCGACCCCCCTTCACACTTTGAGGGTTAAAAAAATTCATGAAAAAGGCCTTTTTTGCGCTACAAGTGGGGGTAACGCCTTAAAATAATACGCAACAAGACGAAAACGCTTTTCATTACGTCTCGGAAACTTTTGCTGTTTTATATGAAAATCTTTAAACGCCCTTATCTTTGTTTTTATTTTATATGAAGTCTTGTCAACACATATATGTGTCTTTTTAATGAATACAAAACATTTCTAATAAACTTGTAGATTTTTTGTTACTTTCACACACGCACACACACATACTCACGCACGCATGCACACATCAATTTACCCCACAACGTTCACTCTATTTTGCCCGAATAATCTGTCCCAGGCTGGTTTCTTAACCAGATGTTCCGCGCACAAAATTATCAAGCTCGGAGTTCGAGTCGAAGTGGGGGAAGCGCTCGAGTGAGAAACTGGGGAATGTTTCTTATTGCCAGGTTTCTTATTCGGAGGTCGGACTATATATAAATATATGTGTGTCCGACGAGAGCTACTTGAGGCTCTATACGATTTTAGAGTGCGAGAAACGGGTTTGACTTTTCTACGCGGGCTGTGGGTCGAACTTATACGTTTAATCAATTCGAAAGAACGACTTGCAATAATATTTCTCGTACGGAGATCGGACTTTAAGACACGATAAAAGAACTTGATTCGAAGTTGGTTGACGAGAGACTGAGATTGAGACTCTATAGAAGAACTTGATTCGTCGGTAGTTGACGGGAACTGGCTTCGGGAAGGAAATATTTCTTGATATGAAAATTAGGAGGTGTTCAATGGTGGACGAAGGAACCTTAGGGATAGTGCGGTTCTAGTCATCCAGTTCTTCAGGGATTGGACCATTGGTCGTGAAGATATCGGTTGATTAGCGTGATTGGTCGCGGTATAGTGTGCGAATACTTTACAGATTCGTGAGTCACATGCGTGGCCTTATTCCAGGGCATCGGTTCTGACTAATATGCGTATGAAGAGAAGGAGACCTTTGTCCATATCGAGGAGTTTATATATCGGACTACGCTGCGAGACCGGATGCCTTATTTTTTAATCAGAGTTATAAATTCGTCGGAGCCGTCTAGTCTATGTTATGTTCAAATAATCTAGCGTCGAGGCTTCTACAAGTTTATTGCGATAAGGCTCTGGATCTTGTTAAAAGCCAAGGTGATAGGAAAATTCGATGACTGACGGTGCTGCTAGCGTGCATATATCGCTGTGGTTCGAATATGCGTGTGGAACGTACGCACGTTCCTTTTTATGCTGTTATTCGTTTTATTGATAGATTTATACATTTAGTAAGCTTATGACGGTTAATGAGGATATTGGGAATAAGCGAGAGGAGACACCTCTTGCACATTCGCTAGGATGTAACAAGGAATCATGTTTTTGAAATTGTAAGTTCACGCAGACCCCTTGAATCAGTTTATCATCTCAGATCAACATACTATTTGTCGCTTGATCAAGGAAATACGTTATGCCATGAGAAAACTGAGTCTTATCTCGGGAAAGTATTTTCAACAATCGTTTGTTTGCGAGAGGCAAATTGTCTTCGATTAGGTTCCAAAGAGCCAGCAAAATCGATCACTTTTCTCATCAATGAAATATGAAGCGTTTCACAGAACACGCTTGTAACAAAGCTTCTAAAAAAATCCCGACTAACGGTATGTCAAAAAATGATGCACCTCAGTTCACTGTGAATAAGTTTATCAGAAGATATAAAGATTGTTTAAAGGTATCACGTAAAGAAAAAATACCTTTCGCAATACAATAATATATATTTTATTTTGAAACGAAGCATCAATGCGGCAATGGATGCTCCATCGAAGAACTTGGGGAGGGGGGGGGGGGGTAGGCAGTAATGGATTGTGCAGTTCACTATAAAATAGACTCGTGACACCCCAACCCTGTACGGGACTCCAGTGTCACATGTTTTCAGTAAAATCATTGAACCTTCCCCCTTCATCGTTCATGATAGTCGGTCAATGCGTTTTTCCTCGCTCCACATTTAAATAATTATAATCCGTGCCTCGTTTAGGTAGAACGACACTCTATGGGCGCAATTTGCGTCGGGGCAACAAGACCATTCACAAACTATATATATATATATATATATATATATATATGCATTTCGCCTCCCTTGATCTATGTGTGTGTGTTGTATGCGTTCCGTAACGAATTCCGGTAGCAGTTTCGGGCGACACGCCGGCGTGCCGATCGTGATTCGTTCTCAGTTCCACCCGCCTTATAACATAAAATGTACGCACACATACGTGCTATGTACATACATATACATGTGTATATGCACGCACGTACACCGCACGCCCGTTCTTGATTTGCCACGCTGCTCGTCCACTACAGTACCGACCCCCCTGTTTATGTCTTACCGAATAGAAGGCTCATCGAGATTAGTTCGGCCAAACCAGTTCGATCCGAGGCCTCCACGTTCGATCTAATTATTCCCCTGCGTGAGGAGTACTCGCGAAAGTAGCCAAGGCAATAATGCAACGGTGCAGTTGTAGAATGTAAAAATTCTCCACATATTTATTCATATACTCAACAATGAATCGCCGACTATATCGCGTTGCCAACGCACCGCTTTGCAGATATTCTGCTCACAAGTTAACGCGTTATATAACGGGAATATTTTTTCGAACAGTCCCTATTACTGATGATAACTTGCACCCCTTAAACTTTATTTTCTTGCACTCACCGAATACACCTCTGGTATTATATTCGACAGTACCATATCGCGCCGTAACGGATGCGAATTTTGTCCCATGCGATCGCGAAATATATATAGCGACGCGCTCGTTACTATTGTTCGCACACCCCAACATAATTTATCCCTCTCGCGACTCAAACCTGCCTCTCTCATTTCTTAGCAATCCTCTCTCGTCGTATAATCCAGTTCTCTATTTTCCACTACTCTATTTTTTCCTTTTTCTCCCCCTCATATCCTCACTAGCAATATATATATATATGAATGTCTTATTTCTGTCGCTCTGCTCGAACGTCACCTCCCAGCCCCACCTTTTAGACACTTTGCACGATTCAAAAGTTTTGATAAACGATCAGCGCTTTTTTGAGGTTGTAATCGAATCGTAATGGCGTTAAAAAACCCGTAATGTATGTCGCAGGATAGAGCTGAGCGATTCGTGTGCGAACAACAACAGAGAAATGTTCCGTCATTTCTGTTCAGTACCTATAGAACATTTTAGCTTCCTGAAAATGGCGTCCTGAAGTCGAAGGAGAGTTGTGCTAAATATTGGCATAGTCAAAGATCAATTGTTCCTTGTGCTACAGTTTTTGTATAATTCTTCATGTAGCGAAAGAAACCGGAAGTCTTTGAGAATCGTAGAGTGGTATGCAGCGATTTCTTCTTATTGTAAGACCTAAAATATGTCATAGGCAAATAACCATATGGGCCATGGATGACGAGTCAGTGTATATTACACAAGTACACGTCCTAATAAATGAATATAAAACCAGGATACAAATTACCCCATTTTGTCGTGGGAATCCTCCACTACATTCCTCAATTTTTGGTCAAGTTCGTTAGATTTTCTTCGTCGACTTACACCTACCCCTTATTATTCCTCCGCATACCTTTCAACGAACCTACATTTGTTAACAAAGTAGGAAGTTAGTGCACGTGTTGATCGGATGTATCGAAATTTGCATAGAATACGCATTTACGTGTATAATCTATACATTATTTTATGTAAGTGCACAGATTTATCAATTTTCCATTTCATTAATCGGAGATATCATTTAATCACACTCATACGGCTGCGGCAAAAGTGGTCCCGGATTTTTGCTCCGGATTTAGCCGTGCGCTTTTTCTCTATAAGACGGGCTCTTATGTCGCAGACTTCAGACATTCTATCGGCCGATAGTTAAGTCGGGTTGGGCTGCTAGCGCGCACACAGGGCCAACTAAACAGTCTGGTTGATGGTGAGTGTGCAGACCAGCCAACAGTCGGCTGATTGTTCTGGAACAATTTGCTAATTGGTAAGCTGCATTTGAAGAAAACGGTCGCGTAATGAACGCCAATGTAATATTGTTCAGAAATGTTATTATTGCTTTTATACAGGGTGCGCCAGAGAAACTTACTTATTTGAAAGATCAATAAAAACAAAAGTACTTCAATTATTGTTTTAAATTTTTTTTTATTTGAGAATACAATATCCCAATTTTTTTTTCATGCAGTCTTGAAAATGACATCGGATAAATGGCGACCCCCATTGTGCATACACTGATGAAGTCGATTTTTGAAATTCGTATCCACTCTTTGCAGCATATCAATCGGTATGTTGGCAATGGCGTCGCGAATGTTGTTCTTGAGGTGTGCTATGGTCCGTGGTCGATCGACATAAACCAGAGATTTCAAATAACCCCATAAAAAGAAATCGCATGGAGTCAAATCTGGAGAGCGTGCCGGCCATTGGAGATCGCCTCTGAGAGAGATGAGGCGGTCGGGGAAATGTTGTCGCAACAAATTCATTGCACAACAGCCAATTTATAGGGATGAAATTGAAGGTCTTCATGGAGAATTCGTCGAACAGTGGTGTCAGAAATTCCCATAGCAGCTGCGTGTTTGCGAGCCGAACGCCGGGGAGAACGCACAACTGACTGCCTCACTCTTTCGACATTTTCCGGAGTTCTGATGGTCCGTTGAAGTCCATTTCTGGGTTTAGCGACACTTCCACACTCCCGAAATGAGTTAACCCACGACAGAATCGAATTACGGCCAGGAACGAGTCTGTGAGGAGGAATTTCAAAGCGAGCGCGGAAGGCACGTTGCGTAGCAACAAGTGAGCGACCGTTAGAAAAGAAGCTCTCGACTGCGAAGGCCCGCTGCTCTCTAGACCAGAGCATGATGGCAACTGACTGGAGGGAGAAACAAACTTGGGAACTTCCCCCTCCAGATGCGCCCCCTCTCGCCCCTCTACCCGCCCAACTCACCGCGCGGGAATTTTTTCAAATAAGTAAGTTTCTCTGGCGCACCCTGTACAACGGAGGAGACGAATCAAGAAGAGAAACCGGGAGTATTGGGTGCATCCCACCTACAAAGATAGATTATTGCAAGGAAAGTTTTACACGATGCTTTCGAAAGTACTAGATTTCCCGAAAAAATCGCCTTTGGTCGAATGAGCATAACCAGCTTCAATGAACTTGTCAAATTAATTGGACCAGCAATAGCGAAAGAGGATACAAACTTTAGACTTTCTATACCTGTGGAGGAGAAATTAAGCGTTACGATACGGCAAGATAAACCACAAATACTATTAATTATCTTTTATTAAAATGAATATCACAAAGTTAAGTATTTTTAGAACTTAACGCAAACGTTACCCCTTCTCTAGTCTCTTGCGCGCCCATTACACAATCATAATAGCGTGTGTCCGTGAGCGAGCGACGCTCGGACATCTTCGGAAAGAGTCGAGCACCGTCGAAGTTTCCCGACCGCGCCTTCGGCAGCTACACCAATACATGGACGCTGAGCACGTTCATGTGCGGCCAAGCCAAAACGAAGGCTTCGAGGGAAAAAGCAATCTGAGCACGACTCGCGCGTGACGTCACCCGACGGCGCGCGAGGCATTTAGATGATTTCAATGCTTATTTAGCTCTTGATTCTCTGCGTTATTAATGTATACAAAAAAATTTATCGAGCACTCTGACCGCTTATTTTTTTAGTTTATACGTTAATTTAAATATAATAATAAATCTAAATTACAACTTATTTATCTTCTAAAAAATTGTTTACGCTTTACTCACACCCGTCCGTATTCCAAATAAATTATAATTCATAAAAGTAAGCGGAAATATATTTATATGCGCATTATTATATTCATTCTCATATACTATTATCAAGCGATAAAGCATTATCCCCATAAAGAAGCCAATCATCCATCCGGCCGCGAATCGTCAGTACCAGGAAGTGCACATATTCTACAAGCGATGAGATGGTCCCGTTGGTAGCGTTCCTGACTTCGGTCCACAGGGGCGCGGAATCGTTCCCGGTGCTCAGTATTTTTTTTAAATTTATTATTACTATTTATTCTTATTTGATTAGTTATTTTTATTAGTTATCCTTATTATTTTAATTAGTTATCTTTAACCCCTTCGCAGTCAGGCGAAAATTAGATTTTCGTGCCACTTTTGTGTTGGAAAAAAATCTTCACAGATTCACTCTAAAATTTCAGTGTGAAGGTTTTTACGGTCGCTGAATCTGAATCTGAAATTGGATTTCCAAAATAAAAAATGGCGGATCCAATATGGCGAACGCAAATTTGAAAAATGGTTTGATACCGACGAAAGTGAGTACTATAGAGTTTTCAAGGTCGCTGAATCCGAATTTGAAATCAGATTTCCAAAATTCAACATGGCGGACGCAAATTTGAAAAATGGTTTGTTTCCGACGAAAGTGAGTACCTCAGGGTTTTCGAGGTCGCGGATCCAAATCTGAAATCGAATTTCCAAAATTCAAAATGGTGGCTCCAATATGACAGGACAGGGTTTTCAGTTTTAGTATGATTGAGTTGATTTGAATTCGAGCGACTAAATGCGAGAAATCATTTAACATAATATTAATAATAATATAAACAATGTGAATGTCTAGCGAGAATTTTGCCGTGGACTAGAGACTAAGCTCACCAAGAAACAGATCATGGAGCCAAATGTTGTTATTTCTTATAATAACAATATGGGAGATGTAGACAAAACAGATCAGTCTATTTCTTCGTACGAAACAATTCACACGAGCGTCAAGTGGCATCACAAATTATACTTTCATTTATTCGATACTGCAATTTATAATGCTTCCGTCGTCTATAATCATCCCTAAACTGACTCGAAAAAAATGACTTCTTTACAGTTTCATTGTGCACTAGCAACAGAGCTGTTAGAAGATCATTGTGATCAACACACATCATCTAAAGAGTATGATTGTAAACCCAAAAATCTTCTGCGCTCGTCACGAAGTCACTATCCATTCTATATTTCAGACGATAAGTAGATAAGAAAGCGTTGCACTGAATGTTATTCCAAAAAACAAAGGAAGGCAACATTGTTGATGTGCAAAGATTGTGGTAACGTTCCACTGTGTGCGGTACCTTGCTTCCAAAAGTACCACGAAAACGGTATGATCAGGTGAAATACCGAAATTCTTTTTCATTTGTTGTCCAAACATAAAATAAAAGATATAAATTAATGAAAAAAATCCACAAAGAATGAAAAAAAGCAATAGATACAGATAACAAAAAAAGAATAAAATTAAAATCGTAAAAAAATTAAAACTACAAACGAAATACAAATTTTTTAAGTTGCAAAAATACAAAAAAAAAATTAATACGAGAAAAAAAAGAAAATATGAATAGTAACAAGAAATTTGAAAAAATACAAAAAGCACATAAAAAAATGAAAATACAAAAAGCACAAAAAATACAAAAAAATAGATAATCGGAGTCAATCACCGCCACGTCCTCGATTCGTGACTCTGAGTTCGGCAGAGAGCGGGATATAAAACCAAAAAAGTATTTTTTTACATTTGTTACTATGGATAGATTGTCATACATGATTTGCTAAATTTGTATTCATCATATTGTATCCGAGCGTCAGATACTTGAAGTTAGGACACAAATTGGAAATTCCCGACTATAAACATCCTAAAGATACAATTTTTTGTCGAAATCAAACTACTTGTCGAATTTGTGTCTGCCATATTGGATCCGCTATTTTGAATTTTGGAAATCCGATTTTAAATTCGGTTTCAGCGACCTCAAAAACCATACGGTACGTACTTTTGTCGGAATCGAACCATTTTTCGAATTTGCGTCCGCCATATTGGATCCGCCATTTTGAATTTTAGAAATCTGATTTCAAATTCGGATTTAGCGACCTCAAAAACCCTCAAACACTCACTTTCATCGAAATCAAACCATTTTTTTAATTTGCGTCCGCCATATTGGATCCGCCATTTTGAATTTTGGAAATCTGATTTCAAATTCCGATTCAGCGACCTCAAAACCTATGATTTACCAAATTATAGTCAAATCGCTATAGTAGAAATATGTTTTTTTTTTTTCAAATGCCCACATGTGTGTCATGACACAAACATGGCACGACTTTTTTTGCCCATATGTGTGTCGCTGACGGTCAAAGGGTTAAGTGTCGAATGATTTATCGCGCACTTTGACCGCTTATTTTATTAGTTTGGCTTATTTTATTAATTTAAATATAATAATAAATCTAAATTACAACTTATTTCTCTTCTAAAAAATGGTTTACGCTTTACTCACACCCGTCCCTATGCCAAATAAATTGTAATTCATAAAAGTAAGCGGAAATATATTTATATTCGTATTATTATATTAATTTTCATACTTCCATCAAGCGATAAAGCATTATCCTCAAGAACAAGCCAATCACCCATCCGGCCGCGAATCGTAACTTACGAGAATGAATATAGTAACACGACTATAAATATATTTCCGCTTACTTTTATGAATTATAATTTATTTGGCATAGGGGCGGGTGTGAGTAAAGCGCAAACAATTTTTCAGAAGATAAATAAGTTGTAATTTAGATTTATTATTACATTTAAATTAACGTACAAACTAATAAAATAAGCGGTCGGAGTGCGCGATAAATTTTTCGACACTAAAAGATAGCTAATTAAAATAGTAATGATAACTAATGAAAATTACTAATCAAATAAGAATTAATAGTAATAATAATAAATAAATAAAGAAGCACTAAGCGCGGGGAACGATCCCGCGCCCCTGCGAACCGAAGCCAGGAACGCTACCAACGAGACCATCTCATGGCTTGTAGAATACGTGCACTTTCTGGTACTGACGATTCGCGGCCAGATGGATGATTGGCTTGTTTTTGGGGATAATGCTTTATCGCTTGATGAAAGTATGAGAATTAATATAATAATATGAATATAAATATATTTCCGCTTACTTTTATGAATTATAATTTATTTGGCACAAGGACCGGTGTGAGTAAAGCGTAAACAATTTTTTAGAAGATAAATAAGTTGTAATTTAGATTTATTATTATATTTAAATTAACGTATAAACTAAAAAAATAAGCGATCAGAGTGCGCGATACATTTTTTTGTATACATTAATAACGCAGAGAATCAAGAGCTAAATAAGCATTGAAATCATCTAAAAGCCTCGCGCGCGCCGTCGGGTGACGTCACGCGCGAGTCGTGCTCAGATTGCATTTTCCCTCGAAGCATTCATTTTGGCTTGGCCGCACATGATCGTGCTCAGCGTCCATGTATTGGTGTTGCTGCCGACGGCGCGGTCGAGAACCTTCGACGGTGCTCGGCTCTTTCCGAAGATGTCCGAGCGTCGATCGCTCACGGACATGCGCTACTATGATTGTGTGATGGGCGCGCAAGAGACTAGAGAGGGGGTAACTTTTGCGCGCGATCTGGCTGCACTGGTCGCAGCTTGACCCGACCTTGTGTTCTTTGGTGCCTTCTATTCCCTATGAAAGCAAGTCCGTAAATTAGCCCATTTTTCGCACATCGTGATCTGAAAAACAACATAATTAATTATTTATAGATATCTGGCTACCGGAGCTAGTTTCAATACGTTGTCTTTTCATTATCTGATGGGAGCTTCTACAATACGAGATATTACTAAAACTACATGTGAGCAAAGTGGAACATACTTCAATCGTTGTATATGGCAACCAAACAAGAAGATGACTGGATTAAAATGGCTGGTGAATTCTATAGTCGGACAAATTTTCCAAACGTCATTGGAGCGATAGATGGCAAGCATATACGGATGATACAACCAGAACATTCCGGATCATCAAATTTTAATTACAAAAAGTTCTTCTTTTACGCTTTAATGGCTTGGACAGGAGATGATTATAAATTTGTATACATAGATGTTGATTCTTATGGAACAGCTAGTGATTCAGAAATATTTAAAACATCTGAATTGGGTAAACGACTTTCTGACAACCGGCTTAATATTCCCTCTGGAAGGCCCAATCATGCCCAATCATGCCCAATCATTGCCCAATCATGATGATGGAAATGTCACTCCATTTTCTATCGTAGGCGTTGAAGCGTTTGGACTTCGCAATCAAATATTACGCCCTTATGCAAAAGGAAATGTAAACTACACGAAGCGAATTTTTAACTAAGGACATATCAGAGTTCGACGCATATGGTTGAAAGTAGGTATACAAGGCGGGTTCTGGACCAAATGTGGGCGAGGGGGGTGCGGGTAGCGGGGGGCAGAGGGGGGGATGTCTCGAATGTTCTAGAAGGTTCTCGATGACCTTGGGATATATATATATTTAAGGACAGATTTCCGGGAATTGTTTATCCATAATATATGTATATATATATATATATATATATATATATATATATATATATATATATATATATATATATATATATATATATATATATATATATATATATATATATATCATAATAATAATAATGATAATAATAAACTACGCAGTTGATTTAGTGATAATAATTCATCGATGCGATGACGTCATCGCGAAGCTTCTCGAATGTTCTAGAAGGTTCTGGATGACCTTTGGAGAGGGGGTGTCGGGGGTTACAGAATATGTCATCGTTCAAGGTTGCGAGGGGGAATTTTCAGGGCCAGATTTCCGGGAATTGTTTATCCATAATATATATATATATAAACTTAAATGTATAAAGTTAAAAAATATATATATTTATATAATAAACTACGCAGTTGATTTAGTGATAATAATTCATCGATGTGATGGCTCAGTAGGGGGCATTTTCATGGACAGATTTCCAGGAATTGCTTATCCCGATAAATATATAAGCTACGCAGTTGACTTAATAATTGCGGAGGTAATATGTGTTCTCGAACGTTCTAGAAATCACCCTATTGTAGACAATGATTTATTTTTTACCGACAGTCGATAATAAAGCTCTTAATATAATTTAATTAGCTTCGCGCTACATTTATGTGTGACAGAGAGAGAGAGAGAGAGAGAGAGAGAGAGAGAGAGAGAGAGAGAGAGAGAGAGAGAATCGTATTGCAATGTTTTTCTATAGAGTTCCGAGAAAGCGCGTTCGAATGCAATAATAAACTACGCAGTTGGTGTCATCCCTGTGAACTAACGAGTGTATCTCTAGAACATTTGTCAGAATATGGGGTGGGTCAATTGTATAAAACGAACTTTTTCCATCGTGTTTACGTCATTCCGTCTTCGAGCATCGTGACAGATATTTACAAAATATATTCCACCTATGGAAATAATTCTGGATGTGCAAGGCTTCAAGAAGCCCATCAATGAGTTTGTCATAAAAGAGCTGGCAGCTATTAAATGTGATGATCATCCAGAGGTTGTCTGTGTAACATTCAAGCCACCTTGTGAATGGGCTAGTTTGCCTGCAGAATTTAAGAGCCGAAACTTGTGGTGTCAACGCAACCATCACGGTATTCCATGGAGTGCTGGTGATATACCCTACGACGAGCTCCAAGATATATTGGACTTCATCTTGAAGGATGTGACACTTGTTTATGTGAAAGGATTGGAAAAAAAGAAATGGATCGAGGCTATCATCGGAAACTGTACACCCGTTGTTAATTTGGAAGACTTGGGATGTCCAGTATTAAGCGAATCGAACGTAGTAAAGTGTTGGTATCTTAGATTGCATTACACAGTATCACGTTATAAATGCGCCTTTGAGAACGTACAACGTTTGAGAAACTGGTATTTGAAAAATTGCGTTTCATTCGCATGATTTGTCAACAAGTCAACGCACTACAAAATGTACCTTTTGGCAAATAAATGTCTAAAGAAGAAACTTTTAAAAAATACAATCTTATTATTTTTCCTAAATTCTCAGTGGAACATTAGTCGTTCGAACGAGGGAAATCTTCAGAGATTTCATTATATGTAGCTATTTGGAGGGTAAAGCATAGGTATTGGGAGACAACAGTTGTGCCCCCAAGTATTGCTATAGAGAAGAATATGATGCCGCAAGTAAACCGAAAACTCCTGGTGAAGAGAGAAAAACAATTCTTCACAGATCGCTGCAACAATTAGAAGCTAACAACGCATTTCCTTTCTGCAATGACATTCATCTTTCTCTCTGATATATGTTTTAAAATATATGCGTTTTGTTAAATAATTGAAGCAACTCGTTGGGAAAATAGTTTGGGGCTCGGGCCTGAATTCCCAGGGTTACAGAAGAAGTGATATATTTCACATATAAGTGTATAAGGGGTTATGTATTTGCATGCCGAAAGTTGGATATGTCATCGAATATATTTTTTCTTTGCTGATAATTGAAAATGTTCGTGATAAACTTTAATGAGAAATAATACATTAGAATACTCTTCTTATTACAAAATTATGCATACATCATTATTTTGTAAGAAAAACAATTCTTATTTCATTTTATGATTTAATTTTATTATGATTAAAAACATTTGAAACCAAACATAATATTTAAAAATGTTTTTAAAAGTTTGAAGAGCTTTAACACTCGCTATCAATCGAATTATCATCGTACTTGACTAAAGTTAATTACGTTGACCTTAGAGCCAGTAGGAGGATTCTGTAATGTTCTGGGTACATCAGCCGTACAGTGAATGAAAACTCAAACATAAAATACATTCGACATAAATATGTAGCAGAAAATGATATCCGTACAAATTGTCTATAATTTTCAACGACTTAAAATCGTTAGGATAAATCGGTTTCCTAGTTGTCGAGGCAGGATCGAGGTGTGTCTTGCAACACAAAAGGTTGAGAATTAGATGATAAGACGCTCAACAAGTAATGCTGCGGCGATCCATATGCATACGCATTTTTCTCTTTTCGCTATGGCCGGAAGTATTGGGTGACTTGCGACGTTCATCTATGGAGTTCCCGATAAAGAGCGATGACGTTCGAATTATTGGGGAGTGCAACAAACGATTGCGTGGTGCGAGACACTTGGTAATGACGCAACCTTGACAAATATTCGACCTATATTTCTTTCTTCCTTCGCCGTATTCGGTTACTTTCGATAAGAGATTCATGGCGAACCTCGATGTGCTACAGCTGTTTGTCACCCACAAGCCGGTGTCACTGGACGCAGATAAAAAAATCCTTCGTACTATTCGTATATCGTTTTACAACGTATCCTCCCTTTAATAATTTTTTTTGTTGTGAGAGCCCACGTATCATGTCGCTTGCATGGACACATGATGATGGAGGAAATTTTTCATTACTCGGCATACTTTTTACACTTTTTAAAAAGCATTTTTACAAATCATTCGAAATATTTTGAATTTATTTTAAAGTTTATTTGACAACATGATTGAAAATAAAACCATTTTATAAATCATTCAAATTATTTCGAACTTTATTTGACAGCATAGTTTGAAATTGAAAAATAAAAAGTAAAAAAAAAATTAATCATAAAATCAGCGGGGGGATGTCATGTAAAGAAAAATTAATAACTGAGTTAAAAAACTTTTATTGCTTGAAGATTATGTTTTAAAAACTTATACATTTTTTGGTAGCATATATTTTTTCTTCGATTGTTAACAAACATTTCCTCACACATAAGAAAATTCACATTGGTTAAATTTTCCACCGATGTAACGTATGAAAAGATGATTCTCTGCAGATGCTTGGCACATCTGTTGGAATTGTTGCTGATCGTTTTGCAACAATTTGACGATTCTCCCCGGCAGAAATACGGAAAATTCATCATTTAGAACTGCGGTGATATGCGGACCGTACATGGTGGTGACAGTCTTCATTTCGGTGACGTGATATGCTTTTCCCGGCTCCAAGTCCATGAATTTTTTCGTCGATACGAAGGCATCTAGCCGTCCAATTTTGTTGATTTTTGACATATCCATGATTTTTGCTCAATTGCAGCTGGTACAGGGTTTTTGAAAGAGAATCAATTTCACTTTTCGATTGAATCAGATTTTTTACTTCTTGAATTCTTTTAAGCAATAATTCGATGCGTGCTTTTAATTCTCGTCGCTTGTGTTGATTACACATCGATCGCTGAAATTCGACTGATGGAGCGTTTCCGAAATACCGATTCTTTTATACGATAGATCCCCATCCCTGTAAATGAGATTCGTTCTCGAAAGTTCTTAAGGATCAAGTTAACTTTTGAAGAACGCATATCGGCTATTGTCTTTTTTTCTCGGAAATATTTCTGTCGCTCTCTCTGATATCATATTACAATAATTTGCAACGCTAAAACCGTGCTCAGCAATATTTATTTACGATATCATATTACAATAATTTTCTAAGGGTTCCTTTTATAAATGACTGAGAATTGCAATGAAGGCCCGTCAAACAAGACTTCTCTTTCATACCCGGCAGAGAACACGAGAAAGGTCCAGAACAAATGTTATTATTAATCAACCATACTGTCAAATAAACTTTAAAATAAAACTCAATCATATTCTGATTGATTTATAAAAAGTTTTTATATAAATGCATGCCGTTCTCCTAAATTTTTATTTTTGCATTCAATTAGCTAAATGTATTACTGCAAATTTTGCCATTTAGGGATCTCAGATAAATTCTTTTTCTTCAATCGTTTAATTGCAAATTTTGACTGCCTCAACGGAACAAAAAAGACACAGCCGTTTCGCGGTACCACCTTATCATAATGGATGCGGTAAATGCTACAACGTGTGCGCATTTGTAATATTTTTGTTCTCGTTTTCTCTGTCATCTATCTCATTCTTCCTCTGTGCTCGAAAATATAAACAATTCAGAGTAAAAGAATATTACGTTAGTCAAATGACGCAGTCGCTAACGCGACGTTTTCGCATTCTTTTAATATCAGTAACACGATCCGGTAGATGCTACGGACATACATGAAACAAGTGCGCATTTGAGATATTCTCTCTCTCTCTCTCTCTGTGCACAAAAATATAAGCAAATGGCGCCTTATAAGAGCCCGCTCCAGCGAAACTCACTCAAAATCTGTCACAGACAACGTACCGAATACATCGCCCCAAAATTCAAGAGGTATGTATCGGAAAAATTAATTTGTCAGCTTTTAAAATTTGTTAACAATTAATTCCCGAGTTCCACCATATACCCTTGAGGGTTTTTACGTATAACACCGTCCAAATTGAAACCCCTTTCCTATCACTCCATATCCGCCCGTCGCTAATCCAACCTAACTTCCACAACATCCGCAGTCCTCTTAAGCTACACTATACCGCATTTGTTGAAGATACAGGGGGAAACTGTGGAAAACGCATACCGATATAGACGGTTCTATATTCTTCGGATTCTCTGGTGCACAGACTTTCACTCAAGTTTCTACACCAAAGTATCAGAAGTATTGACATCTCGCTCGCTGGTTCATGCGCCAGATGGTGCACGGCTAAGCGGTCACCAATTCGAGTATTGGTTGCACAATGCTCCGTAACTCAAAGTACCAAATCCAAAATTGGCTGACGTTTTTTAACTCTATAAATATTATTTGAAAATTTTATAAGCATCTATGTAAAGTATAAACATTTGTTTTTCAGGTTGTCAAAATGACCGCGGAAACACTGATAAAAGCACACGTGCCATCATACTGGTTGGCCGTATGCGAAGAAGCCATTGTAAAAAGCGCAATCTTATATGCGTTGGCGAAGTTCATTGAAACGGCTGACGATCGGGATGTTACACTAACAATCGGTGGGCTGGAGGCTCAAGTTTTTGTCTGCTCGGATGGTGACTGGTGGTTCATGCCAGTATGCCTTTTGGAGGACAACTAATGAGGTACATTTAAAAAAATATTTAAAAAGTGATTCACAATTACTAATTTTTTGTATTTCCTCTGTTTCAGTTTCATCGTCTATACGTCCACATATAATATCTACATATAATGATTATGACCTTTGAAATTTTGTATTTACATTAAGATAAAGAAAAATAAAATAATAATAATATCCGCATATGATGATTATATATAATGATTATAAATTTTGGAATTTGTATTTTCATGTATAAAAATAAAAAAATAAACATTTTTCAATTCGATTTTCCTTGTATCATCAGCGCAAAGAGGTATTCCCCAGCTGCATTTTATTCATTGTATTCAATGGTGGTAAAATGCGGCTTTCTTATCATCGTCGTTGTTTATATCGTGTGGCATTTTGAATTTTGAAATATTTAATTTTGAACATCGATAATTCGAATTTGATTCTCCTTGTACCATCAACGCAAAGATGTATTCTCCAGATGGATTTGTTCGCTGTCTTCAACGTTGGTAAAATGTGGCTTTCTTATCATCATCGTTGTCACCATAATCATCGGAGTATAAATCGTATGGGCATTTTTATTAATTTCGAATCCTTCTACCATCAACGCAAAGATGTATTTTCCGGATGGATTTGTTCGCTGTCTTCAACGTTGGTAAAATGTGGCTTTCTTATCATCATCGTTGTCACCATAATCATCGGAGTATAAATCGTATGGGGGGCATTTTTATTAATTTCGAATCCTTCTACCATCAACGCAAAGATGTATTTTCCGGATGGATTTGTTCGCTGTCTTCAACGTTGGTAAAATGTGGCTTACTTATCATCATCGTTGTCACCCAATAATCATCGGAGTATAAATCGTATGGGAATTTTTATTAATTTGAAATATTTCATTTTTGAACATCGATTTTTCTTTTGAAATTGTTTTATTTGGAACGAATTATAATTTTTTCAACGATGATACAATGTAGATTTCTCATCATCATCATCATCGTTGTTTATATTTGGCATGAAACATAATATTTTGAAAATAATATTTAGGATAAATTGTTTAGGTTGTAATATACGTATAAACGCGCGATACTACGGTATATCTATACTAAACACACACACACACACACACACACACACACACACACACACACACCTTATATATCGTATATACCGTATACGCAGTAAGGAGTTCGATGCGAGTAAACGTGTGGGCATCCGAGTATATACCAATGACCGTATTTCCTTCTGAATGTGAGATGATGATCACTTTAGTTAAACAACGATGGATTAATAAGTGTCCAGCAAAAAACGTCTTTCTGATATTTAGAATAAATATTTTAACAAAAAAAAACACACTAAATCGGAGTAATCTCAAATAGAACAGCATGCTTCACTGGATGCATCTTCAACATTCACATGTTGTTCTTCTCCTTCGCCATAAAAATCATTTTATTGTTATTTTACATGATAGTTAATTTTTTTACAATTAATCGACAGAAGAAAAAGAATTTATCTGAGATCCCTAAATAGCAAAATTTGCAGTAATAAATTTAGGTAATTGAATGCAAAAATAAAAATTTAGGAGAATAACACGTACTTACATTAAATTTTTTTATAAATCATTCAGAATATGATTGCGTTTCATTTTTAAGTTTATTTGCCAGTATGGTTGATTATTAATAACCTTTGTTCTGGATCTTTTTACATTTTACCAACGTTGAACAAATTACAATTCGTTCCAAATAAAACAATTTCAAAAGAAAAATCGATGTTCAAAAATGAAATATTTCAAATTAATAAAAATCCCCATACGATTTATACTCCGATGATTATGGTGACAACGATGATGATAAGAAAGCCACATTTTACCAACGTTGAAGACAGCGAACAAATCCATCCGGAAAATACATCTTTGCGTTGATGGTAGAAGGATTCGAAATTAATAAAAATGCCCATACGATTTATACTCCGATGATTATGGTGACAACGATGATGATAAGAAAGCCACATTTTACCAACGTTGAAGACAGCGAACAAATCCATCTGGAGAATACATCTTTGCGTTGATGGTACAAGGAGAATCAAATTCTAATTATCGATGTTCAAAATTAAATATTTCGAAATTCAAATGCCACACGATATAAACAACGACGATGATAAGAAAGCCGCATTTTACCACCATTGAAGACAATGAATAAAATGCAGCTGGGGAATACCTCTTTGCGCTGATGATACAAGGAGAATCGAATTGAAAAATGTTTATTTTTTATTTTTATACATGAAAATACAAATTCCAAAATTTATAATCATTATATATAATCATCATATGCGGATATTATTATTATTTTATTTTTCTTTATCTTAATGTAAATACAAAATTTCAAAGGTCATAATCATTATATGTAGATATTATATGTGGACGTACAGACGATGAAACTGAAACAGAGGAAATACAAAAAATTAGTAATTGTGAATCACTTTTTAAATATTTTTTTAAATGTACCTCATTTGTTGTCCTCCAAAAGGCATACTGGCATGAACCACCAGTCACCATCCGGGCAGACAAAAACTTGAGCCTCCAGCCCACCGATTGTTAGTGTAACATCCCGATCGTCAGCCGTTTCAATGAACTTCGCCAACGCATATAAGATTGCGCTTTTTACAATGGCTTCTTCGCATACGGCCAACCAGTATGATGGCATGTGTGCTTTTATCAGTGTTTCCGCGGTCATTTTGACAACCTGAAAAACAAATTTTTATACTTTACATAGATGCTTATAAAATTTTCAAATAATATTTATAGAGTTAAAAAACGTCAGCCAATTTTGGATTTGGTACTTTGAGTTACGGAGCATTGTGCAACCAATACTCGAATTGGTGACCGCTTAGCCGTGCACCATCTGGCGCATGAACCAGCGAGCGAGATGTCAATACTTCTGATACTTTGGTGTAGAAACTTGAGTGAAAGTCTGTGCACCAGAGAATCCGAAGAATATAGAACCGTCTATATCGGTATGCGTTTTCCACAGTTTCCCCCTGTATCTTCAACAAATGCGGTATAGTGTAGCTTAAGAGGACTGCGGATGTTGTGGAAGTTAGGTTGGATTAGCGACGGGCGGATATGGAGTGATAGGAAAGGGGTTTCAATTTGGACGGTGTTATACGTAAAAACCCTCAAGGGTATATGGTGGAACTCGGGAATTAATTGTTAACAAATTTTAAAAGCTGACAAATTAATTTTTCCGATACATACCTCTTGAATTTTGGGGCGATGTATTCGGTACGTTGTCTGTGACAGATTTTGAGTGAGTTTCGCTGGAGCGGGCTCTTATAAGGCGCCATTTGCTTATATTTTTGTGCACAGAGAGAGAGAGAGAGAGAATATCTCAAATGCGCACTTGTTTCATGTATGTCCGTAGCATCTACCGGATCGTGTTACTGATATTAAAAGAATGCGAAAACGTCGCGTTAGCGACTGCGTCATTTGACTAACGTAATATTCTTTTACTCTGAATTGTTTATATTTTCGAGCACAGAGGAAGAATGAGATAGATGACAGAGAAAACGAGAACAAAAATATTACAAATGCGCACACGTTGTAGCATTTACCGCATCCATTATGATAAGGTGGTACCGCGAAACGGCTGTGTCTTTTTTGTTCCGTTGAGGCAGTCAAAATTTGCAATTAAACGATTGAAGAAAAAGAATTTATCTGAGATCCCTAAATGGCAAAATTTGCAGTAATACATTTAGCTAATTGAATGCAAAAATAAAAATTTAGGAGAACGGCATGCATTTATATAAAAACTTTTTATAAATCAATCAGAATATGATTGAGTTTTATTTTAAAGTTTATTTGACAGTATGGTTGATTAATAATAACATTTGTTCTGGACCTTTCTCGTGTTCTCTGCCGGGTATGAAAGAGAAGTCTTGTTTGACGGGCCTTCATTGCAATTCTCAGTCATTTATAAAAGGAACCCTTAGAAAATTATTGTAATATGATATCGTAAATAAATATTGCTGAGCACGGTTTTAGCGTTGCAAATTATTGTAATATGATATCAGAGAGAGCGACAGAAATATTTCCGAGAAAAAAAGACAATAGCCGATATGCGTTCTTCAAAAGTTAACTTGATCCTTAAGAACTTTCGAGAACGAATCTCATTTACAGGGATGGGGATCTATCGTATAAAAGAATCGGTATTTCGGAAACGCTCCATCAGTCGAATTTCAGCGATCGATGTGTAATCAACACAAGCGACGAGAATTAAAAGCACGCATCGAATTATTGCTTAAAAGAATTCAAGAAGTAAAAAATCTGATTCAATCGAAAAGTGAAATTGATTCTCTTTCAAAAACCCTGTACCAGCTGCAATTGAGCAAAAATCATGGATATGTCAAAAATCAACAAAATTGGACGGCTAGATGCCTTCGTATCGACGAAAAAATTCATGGACTTGGAGCCGGGAAAAGCATATCACGTCACCGAAATGAAGACTGTCACCACCATGTACGGTCCGCATATCACCGCAGTTCTAAATGATGAATTTTCCGTATTTCTGCCGGGGAGAATCGTCAAATTGTTGCAAAACGATCAGCAACAATTCCAACAGATGTGCCAAGCATCTGCAGAGAATCATCTTTTCATACGTTACATCGGTGGAAAATTTAACCAATGTGAATTTTCTTATGTGTGAGGAAATGTTTGTTAACAATCGAAGAAAAAATATATGCTACCAAAAAATGTATAAGTTTTTAAAACATAATCTTCAAGCAATAAAAGTTTTTTAACTCAGTTATTAATTTTTCTTTACATGACATCCCCCCGCTGATTTTATGATTAATTTTTTTTTTACTTTTTATTTTTCAATTTCAAACTATGCTGTCAAATAAAGTTCGAAATAATTTGAATGATTTATAAAATGGTTTTATTTTCAATCATGTTGTCAAATAAACTTTAAAATAAATTCAAAATATTTCGAATGATTTGTAAAAATGCTTTTTAAAAAGTGTAAAAAGTATGCCGAGTAATGAAAAATTTCCTCCATCATCATGTGTCCATGCAAGCGACATGATACGTGGGCTCTCACAACAAAAAAAATTATTAAAGGGAGGATACGTTGTAAAACGATATACGAATAGTACGAAGGATTTTTTTATCTGCGTCCAGTGACACCGGCTTGTGGGTGACAAACAGCTGTAGCACATCGAGGTTCGCCATGAATCTCTTATCGAAAGTAACCGAATACGGCGAAGGAAGAAAGAAATATAGGTCGAATATTTGTCAAGGTTGCGTCATTACCAAGTGTCTCGCACCACGCAATCGTTTGTTGCACTCCCCAATAATTCGAACGTCATCGCTCTTTATCGGGAACTCCATAGATGAACGTCGCAAGTCACCCAATACTTCCGGCCATAGCGAAAAGAGAAAAATGCGTATGCATATGGATCGCCGCAGCATTACTTGTTGAGCGTCTTATCATCTAATTCTCAACCTTTTGTGTTGCAAGACACACCTCGATCCTGCCTCGACAACTAGGAAACCGATTTATCCTAACGATTTTAAGTCGTTGAAAATTATAGACAATTTGTACGGATATCATTTTCTGCTACATATTTATGTCGAATGTATTTTATGTTTGAGTTTTCATTCACTGTACGGCTGATGTACCCAGAACATTACAGAATCCTCCTACTGGCTCTAAGGTCAACGTAATTAACTTTAGTCAAGTACGATGATAATTCGATTGATAGCGAGTGTTAAAGCTCTTCAAACTTTTAAAAACATTTTTAAATATTATGTTTGGTTTCAAATGTTTTTAATCATAATAAAATTAAATCATAAAATGAAATAAGAATTGTTTTTCTTACAAAATAATGATGTATGCATAATTTTGTAATAAGAAGAGTATTCTAATGTATTATTTCTCATTAAAGTTTATCACGAACATTTTCAATTATCAGCAAAGAAAAAATATATTCGATGACATATCCAACTTTCGGCATGCAAATACATAACCCCTTATACACTTATATGTGAAATATATCACTTCTTCTGTAACCCTGGGAATTCAGGCCCGAGCCCCAAACTATTTTCCCAACGAGTTGCTTCAATTATTTAACAAAACGCATATATTTTAAAACATATATCAGAGAGAAAGATGAATGTCATTGCAGAAAGGAAATGCGTTGTTAGCTTCTAATTGTTGCAGCGATCTGTGAAGAATTGTTTTTCTCTCTTCACCAGGAGTTTTCGGTTTACTTGCGGCATCATATTCTTCTCTATAGCAATACTTGGGGGCACAACTGTTGTCTCCCAATACCTATGCTTTACCCTCCAAATAGCTACATATAATGAAATCTCTGAAGATTTCCCTCGTTCGAACGACTAATGTTCCACTGAGAATTTAGGAAAAATAATAAGATTGTATTTTTTAAAAGTTTCTTCTTTAGACATTTATTTGCCAAAAGGTACATTTTGTAGTGCGTTGACTTGTTGACAAATCATGCGAATGAAACGCAATTTTTCAAATACCAGTTTCTCAAACGTTGTACGTTCTCAAAGGCGCATTTATAACGTGATACTGTGTAATGCAATCTAAGATACCAACACTTTACTACGTTCGATTCGCTTAATACTGGACATCCCAAGTCTTCCAAATTAACAACGGGTGTACAGTTTCCGATGATAGCCTCGATCCATTTCTTTTTTTCCAATCCTTTCACATAAACAAGTGTCACATCCTTCAAGATGAAGTCCAATATATCTTGGAGCTCGTCGTAGGGTATATCACCAGCACTCCATGGAATACCGTGATGGTTGCGTTGACACCACAAGTTTCGGCTCTTAAATTCTGCAGGCAAACTAGCCCATTCACAAGGTGGCTTGAATGTTACACAGACAACCTCTGGATGATCATCACATTTAATAGCTGCCAGCTCTTTTATGACAAACTCATTGATGGGCTTCTTGAAGCCTTGCACATCCAGAATTATTTCCATAGGTGGAATATATTTTGTAAATATCTGTCACGATGCTCGAAGACGGAATGACGTAAACACGATGGAAAAAGTTCGTTTTATACAATTGACCCACCCCATATTCTGACAAATGTTCTAGAGATACACTCGTTAGTTCACAGGGATGACACCAACTGCGTAGTTTATTATTGCATTCGAACGCGCTTTCTCGGAACTCTATAGAAAAACATTGCAATACGATTCTCTCTCTCTCTCTCTCTCTCTCTCTCTCTCTCTCTCTCTCTCTCTCTCTCTCTCTGTCACACATAAATGTAGCGCGAAGCTAATTAAATTATATTAAGAGCTTTATTATCGACTGTCGGTAAAAAATAAATCATTGTCTACAATAGGGTGATTTCTAGAACGTTCGAGAACACATATTACCTCCGCAATTATTAAGTCAACTGCGTAGCTTATATATTTATCGGGATAAGCAATTCCTGGAAATCTGTCCATGAAAATGCCCCCTACTGAGCCATCACATCGATGAATTATTATCACTAAATCAACTGCGTAGTTTATTATATAAATATATATATTTTTTAACTTTATACATTTAAGTTTATATATATATATATTATGGATAAACAATTCCCGGAAATCTGGCCCTGAAAATTCCCCCTCGCAACCTTGAACGATGACATATTCTGTAACCCCCGACACCCCCTCTCCAAAGGTCATCCAGAACCTTCTAGAACATTCGAGAAGCTTCGCGATGACGTCATCGCATCGATGAATTATTATCACTAAATCAACTGCGTAGTTTATTATTATCATTATTATTATTATGATATATATATATATATATATATATATATATATATATATATATATATATATATATATATATATATATATATATATATATATATTATGGATAAACAATTCCCGGAAATCTGTCCTTAAATATATATATATCCCAAGGTCATCGAGAACCTTCTAGAACATTCGAGACATCCCCCCTCTGCCCCCCTCTACCCGCACCCCCCTCGCCCACATTTGGTCCAGAACCCGCCTTGTATACCTACTGTTGAATGTACTTTCGGCATTCTCGCAAACAAGTGGCGTATTTTTCACCGCCCATTTGACGTGAATATCAATTTTTGTGTTCGAATTATTAAAGCTTGCTGCGTCCTTCATAATTATGTACGAATCAAAGATGGACTAAAATTCACAGATACTATCTATAATTGTCCCATGGATAACTTGACGATAAAGGACGATAACCGAGGGAGAAACAATATCAGTGATATGCGGCAGTACATGTCGTCATATTTTATTTGTCCTGAGGGCGCGATTCCGTGCCAATATGGCAAAGTGTAATAATGCCCTAGTTATAAGTAAATAAACAAAAATCCACCTCTATCGATACGTATCTTGTTATGTTTTATCCTTGGCACTAAGCCGATTCCAATCAGGAACAACTGTTTCACATACTTCCTCCCATTGTTTTTTCTTCTGATTTGCATCAGAGTACTCTTTTAATTTTTTTTTTAGAGCGCGAGTCTTCTTTCAACTTCCTCCATCAAATTTACGATAGACGTTTCGACAAGCAGCGCCATGGTGAAACATATAATACGCACGACCGTCCCGCGCCAAAGTTCGGAGCGAATTGAAGTTTTCGGCCGAGTCAGCCGACTAGAAAATTGGCAAGTGTGCGCGCGTGGCAAGAGTGCCATACCGATTTAGCAATCGGCCGATAGTTCGCCGATAATTCAGTTTGAAGGCAATCGTGTAGAATATCAAATTTATTTATCGGCCGATACCAAATCGTTATAATGTGCGCACTTGCATACATGCCTGAGTAGAAATTGTTCTAACCTGTCTGAGTTACGACCTAGTAACTGGCTCGCCCAATTGAGCTCATACGAACTGACCAATGGTTGGCTCGCTATGAGCTAGTAATATTGTGAATGTTTTGTTATCCAGCCCTTGTCTAGTCACTGCCCAGCTGATCTTGGTCACAAATGACAAAGTAAGGTTATGTGACTACGCGTACTTCGATCGAGCAAATGACTCATGGCTGGCTAGCTAACTTGAGTTTTAGATGGCTTTGCAAAAGAAAACAATTCTGAAGTCATGACTTAGCCAACACTAGCTAACTGCGGCTATGCGCCCCTTGGCTAGTCACTGCCCAGCCGATCTTGGTCACAAATGACAAAGTGTGGTGGTGAATACGTGTAGTTCCATCGAGCGGCTGGCTCGTAGTTGGTTAAGTAACTTGAGTTACAGATGACGTTGCGAATAAATAAAATCCTCAAGTCGGTATCTCGCGATGACCTAGCCAACGCTTCCCAACTGCGGCCGCACTGGCCGGAATAAATGATCGGATAAATACAATTTAAGGTTATGTAATTCTATGCGATTATCGCTCTCAATGCGAACGCAATTGAGTCATTGATTCGATAATGTTATTTACATTTATTAATCCACCCATTTTTCAATAATCTGACATTGTGTAGTGTAACATATGTAGACGATAAGAAAATTCAGAAATTAAACAAGTTGAATTGGCTCAGTGGACAGCGTCACAACTCATCACCCAGAGGTCCCGGGATCGAAACCACGTTACGGCGTAAGCGTTTTTCAGAGATAATTTAAAATTGAACCATTAATATATTTACAGCGCAAATATCATAACCCTAATTAATGAACGACGAAGAATATCGTAAAAGAGTCCAATGATGTAAATAATGTGAAAAAAATTACGAAAATATAAATATATAGCCGCAATTTTTTTATCTAATCGCCACCTAATTTTTTGTTCCCAGTCGCTAGCTGAAAAAACTATGTCATGGCTAGGTCTGAAATATAATACAGCCCTGGGATATTTCTTTCTATCTAGTCACCATCTAATTTTTTGTATTCAGTTACGAGAGGACCAAAGCGTTACAAGGCTGGGTAGTCAATCGCTAAGGCGGCTAGCTAATGGCGATTCGAAACATCATTTTACTAGCTTGTGACTAGGCGGTGATGAGTTACGTTTTCCACTCGGGTGTTTATACTGATTAAGAACCCGACCAAACTATCGGCCGACAGAAAGTCTGCAGTCTGCGCAGACTTATATGTGACAGGTGAACGCTACATTATATGTGCTACACACACACGCACACACACACACACACACGCGCGCGCGCGCGCGCACGCACGCACACGGCATGGTTTTAAGAAAAACGCGTCTATGGTTTTGAGAAAAACGCGTCTAGAGTTGTTGCGTTTCCACTGCGCTCCCCGAGCGTACTCCTTATAATTTCTATAAATCGGCTAATTTTATGAGTATCATTAAACAGCTTTCACCGACGTATTCCAAAAAGTCTGTAGAATAATAAAACTAAAAGAAGAAAAATCGATTTTTAAAAATTTCTTGACATATTGCCTTAATTTGCGGATGGCCCCGCACTGTGAACAATATGGACGACTATACAAATTTGTACAGGGGAACTTGGGGCAAGACGAATACGCGGGGTAAGATGGATCATAAGCCTCGCTACTGATCAGTGTGTGCGAGCACTGTGCTCCCGTGGGAGATTGGCGGGCTGGCGGGGAGGTGAATAAGCATCAAAGTATCAACTGTGGCGGAGCACGCGTCTTGAGTGAGAAAACAATATCGATTTTTTGAGAAAACGATCTAATTTTTGTTCAAGTTTCCCATCGTTTGAGTTCATTTGAGTTGCTGATGTTGATTCGAGACAGATACGTAAACACAAAGAAAGGACTAATTATTAATATAATAAGAACGGTTTGTCAGAAGTTTTCAAGGTTATTGAGTGTTTTTTTTTTTGTTAATTCGTTGAACGTGTAATGGGGCAAGATGAATACAAGCTATCGCAAAGCCGCAATATTTTACAACGTACCACTATTTACCGGAGTGGAAAACGTAACTCATTACCGCCTAGCCACAAGCTGGTAAAGTGATATTTCGAATCGCCATTAGCTAGCCGTCTTAGCTATTGACTACCCAGCCTTGTAACGCTTTGGTCCTCTAGTGACTGATTTAAAAAAATTAGATGGTGACTAGGTAGAAAGAAATATCTCACGGCTGTATTATATTTCTGACCTAGCAATGACCTAGTTTTTTTCAGCTAGCGACTGGGAGAAAAAATTAGGTGGCGATTAGATTTAAAAATATTGCGGCTATATATTTTTATTATCGTGGTTTTTTTGCACATTACTTACATCATTGGACCCATTTACGATATTCTTCGTTGTTCATTAATCAGGGTTACGATATTTGCACTGTAAATAAATCAATGGTTCAATTTTAAATTATCTCAGACAAACGATTACGCCGTAACGTGGTTTCGATCCCGGGACCCCTGGTTGATAAGTTTTGACGTTGTCCACTGAGTCAGTTCTACGTGTTTAATTTATGAATTTTCATGTCTACATATGTTACACTACACAATGTCAGATTATTGAAAAATGGGTGGATTAACAAATGTAAATAACATTATCGGATCAATGACTCAATTCTGTTCGTATTGAGAGCGATAATCGCATAGAATTACATAACCTTAAATTGTATTTGCCCGATCATTTATTCCGGCTAGTGGTTCCGCAGTTGGGAAGTGTTGGCTAGGTCATCGCGAGATACCGACATGAGGATTTCATTCATTCGCAACATTATCTGTAATTGAAGTTGATTAACCAACCATAAGCCAGTCGCTCGATAGAACTACACGTAGTCACATAACCACACTTTATCAGTCGTGACCAAGCTCAGCTGGGCAGTGACTAGCCAAGGGGTGCACAGTCGCATGTCTGGCTAGGTCATGGCGTGATACCTACTTGAGAATGCTTGCATTCGCAACGCCATCTGTAACTCAAGTTGCTTAGCCAGCTATGAGCCAATCGCTCGATGAAACTACATGTCGTCACATAACCACACTTTGTAATTTGTGACCAAGCTCGGCTGGGCAGTGACTAGCCAAGGGGTGCATAGCCGCAGTTAGCTAGTGTTGGCTAGGTCTTGGCGTCATGCCCACTTGAGAATTTATTTCCTTTACAAAGCCATCTGAAACTCAAGTTAGCTAGCCAGCCATGAGTCATTCGCTCTATGGAACAACACGTAGTTACATAACCTTACTTTGTCATTTGTGACCAACATCAGCTAGACAGTGGCTAGACAAGAGCTGGATAACAAAATATTCACAATATTACTAGCTCATAGCGAGCCAACCATTGGTCAGTTCGTATGAGCTCAATCGGGCGAGCCAGTTACTAGGTCGTAACTCAGACAGACTAGCCAAATTTTTACTCGGGCACGTTAGAAAGGGTGAAATGAAACTAGTAAAGCCTTCGGTTTCTCTTCAACCGATATTTATACCAGGGGAAGGAAAAGAACTTACAAATGATTAAAATGCCATGGAAGCAAGATTATTCGGACTAAATACTACATAACTTAGACGATTGGCCTATCAAATTGCTGGTATTGAGAATGAAACCACTTTTATATGCGATAGATGCCAATAATTCGTGTTCCATCACTCTCCCAGCGCTGTTTCACCTTGCCCCGCATACAGGCTAAGCTGGGAAAAATTACGATTTCATTAAAAATCTATATTCTACGGGAACAATCAGAAAGACTTATTTTTTTGCTTTCCAAATTAGAGGATTAATAAAAGTTAGTTAGTTTAAAAAATAATTGAAGTTGACTGACTCATATATGAGGCATTCCACGTCACTTCAGCCAGTGAAAAAAATCCACAAATAATTTTGAAAGATGGAGTTATTTTATTGAAAAATATTCACCGAGTGTTGACATTTTTTTAAAATTTCTATCGTTTTTTCTCGTTGATTACCATTTTTTAATATTTTTCCATTCAAATGGCTGTATCTTTGGCAGGATGTGACGTATTTACATTCGTAAAAAACAAAAATGTGCGTCTTTTTCTAGCCTTCCAGAAAAAAATTCATTTAGATTTTATTGAGCAAGTCGAACGTCCGTTTCAGGGCAAAATATGCAAAAATGTTATTTTTCTCAAGGAAAGACACTCGTTATTTTATTTTTAAGAATTTCTCCAAATTGTGAATACGAAAAACAGATTTTTGGTATTTTTTATATTATGGGATTCCTAAACACCGTGAAGTGACAGCTTTTTTGATAAAAATTTTTTTTTTATTAATATTCGATTGAAGAGTGTGGAGCTCTCGCTGTATGTTTAACAGGTTTTTGAAATACATATGACATATATGTCATATGTATTGGAGCCTTGAAGTGCTCCACACTCTTCAATTGAATATTAATAAAAAAAAAATTTTAAATAAAAATTGCTGTTACTTCATGCTGTTTAGGAATCCCATAATATAAAAAATACCAAAAATCCGCTTGTCGTATTCACAATTCGGGGAAATAGAAAAAAAAATAACGAGTGTCTTTCCTTGAGAAAAAAAATATTTTTGCATATTTTGCCCAGAAACGGACATTCGACTTGCTCAATAAAATCTAAATTAATTTTTTTCTGGAAGGCTAGAAAAAGACGCACATTTTCGGTTTTTACGAATATGTCACATCCTGCCAAAGATACAGCCATTTGAATGGAAAAATATTAGAAAATGGTAATTAACGAGAAAAAACGTCAGAATTTTTTTTTAATTTGGACACTCGGTGAATAATTTTCAATAAAGTAACTCGATTTTTCAAAATTATTTGTGGATTTCTTTTTCAAACGCCTTTGAAGGCGTTTGACTCGATTTAAGCCTTACGTGAAGCGGCTCAACGCTAGAAGTCCTATTATAAACCTCAAAATTTCACCCAAATCAACTTTTCTGCTCCTCCTTTGCTGCTTGCAAGGCCTACCTCCTGCACAAAACTCTTACCTAACCCAGTTCCAGAAGTTCTATGTCCTCTTTTCATTATGTTTGAAACTACCAAGCACGTGTCTGCTTCGACAAAACATATAATCACGAGAATAATAATACATTTACTAATCAAATTATTAATCAATGAAATTAATGTATTTAACATTTATATGGAACATGGATCCAATAATTCACATTTAATCACTGTTCAAGTTTATAAAAATTAAATATAAATCAACAAGGTTTTTCATTCTGATATTTTCTTTAATAAGCAACGCAACATGCATATATTGTCTTATCCAAATGCATATAAATGCAAATCGGTACAATAGTTTCGATAGAAATAGTCCTCTGCATAAGGTCTGCCGCATAATAATGTCCGCCGCATGGCAAGTAAATGAAACTTTCGATCGAGCGGAATCGAAATCGTCTCCATTAACGACAAATATATTACCGCATACCAACTCTTGCACGATCGCGAAGTGTTTACTCATTCAACCACATCGAATTTGCATTAATCGATAATTATAATGTGAAAGTTTGACGAAATAATTGTAAAAATACATTGGGTTTCTATTTGTTTTCATATTTTCTTTACAAGCGATAGTTAACATACCATAACTTTTACGACATATATGTCGCATTATGAGTAATCTCTGCTTATCATTGTTAAATTATAGAAATAACCAAACTTTTCGGGCGATCTCAAAGATGTGCATAAATATCGAAGTTGTTATTGATACCCATTTTATTAGAAAATTTCGGAGTCTGAAATAGAAATAGACTTTGAAAATTCTCGTTCAATTTTATTAATGTATAATAAATAATCAAAATAGAGCATACTCTTGCTCTATCTTTGCCCAGTGATATGGCATTTTGCGCGAAAAATTCGTCAGTGGAATGTGATGATTTTGAATTGAGTATATATTTTTTAAATCCACCAATAAGGTAAAATGGTAATTCGTTAAAACTATTTTCAGTGCAAGCTGGGTAAATTTGTAATTCATAAAAAATTCATGTTATTCATGAAAAATTCCATATTTAAATAGATGTTTGATTCGCCTGATAATTTAATTATTCCTATAATTTCACGATCACAAACAGAGGTTATTAATGATGCTTCATTGACATGTCGTATATATGCATATAGACGCCCATGGTAAGAGAGGGGGTAGTAAAATTCCTTATAGTTTTTCGACGGCACAATTATAATATGGTTAACACTACTACACTGCCAAAAAAAAGTTTAATTCAAATAGGATCTATTTAAATCAAATAGATGTTTTCCTTGTCTGACGGCCTACTACGATCTCATTTGTTTCAAAGATATTTTTTAAAATTTGTTTCAGTTATTCTTTTTAAATATCAAATATTTTCAAATTGGATAAACAAAAATTCGATTCAAATAAATTTTTATTTGCTTACAATGTGCGCTGTAAATCTAAGCGTACTATATGTATACAATATTTCATAAATCCAAAATGAAATGAAACACTTAATTGAGAGTTTCACCACAACGATTTTGTATCGTAATTTGTCATTTCCTGGTGTTCTAAAATGATTTTTTTCTTGAAGAAAATATTTCACCTACATCAAATCGAACCTAGAACCTACCTACTCATCGCTACGCACGCTGCCCCTATGCTACCGAGTGCTTGTAACATCTCGGTCGCAAATACGGCACAAGAGACCAAATGAATCCTATAATTATTTGTTGTATCGCGTAAAATATATTAATTAGTTAATATTATTGTGATAATTAGAGAAATTTATCGAATAATATGCTATAGATTTTTCAAACATAACCTATATATATATATAATTCCTCTCTCTCTCCACCATCTCTACCCCCACTCTCCTTTGATATGTGTGTTGTAACCGACAGATCATTAGTTCAATCAAATAGAAAAATGGTTGACTCGACGAAAATTCTATTGAATTTAAATTTAAAAAAATCAAATAGATCCATTTAGTGGATTCAACTAAATTTTTTTTTGAACAGATAAAACTGAGTCACAGATTTATTAGGATTCAATAAAATATTTAGTTATTGGACGTGATTAAATCGATTTCGATTTGAGAAAAAAAAAGTATATTTAAAACAAATAATTCCAATAATGGAATTGATTCCATGAAAAACCTAGTTACTTCAAATTTAAAAAATCAAATACACGCCGTTAGTTAATATCCATAGAATTTTCCTGTCAGTGTAAAAGTAGAGAAAAGGCCAATTTGATCCCGTTTAAGACGTTATCTAGAGCTAAGAGCAGATCGGGAACTGATCAGGAACGGGCCGGAGAACGAGCGGTAAATGAGCAGGAAAGTTTTAGGGAATAGATCGGGGAATAACCAGGAACAAAGAAGGAAATTGAAAATGCGTGCTTCAGCATGTTTGTAATTCTGAAGGGGGTAAATTCGGAAGTGAATTCAATTTAAAATTTCGACAACATATAGTTTGTTGGTTATCCACTTGCTAAGGTAGTATGCGAGTGTATATAGATACGCTTGTCCAAATTTCCTGAAACGCAAAAGGACAGAAAAAGCCTCGTATTCCATATGTAGAAGCTTTATTTTATTTATTATGAGTGAAAGAACATGCTTTGATTCATCTTGAAGTCAGGATGGTCCGATTGGATTTCGTCGAATGAATCAGTCCGGTTGAGAGAGAGATGTCGCAGCGCCGCAATCTTCATTTCGGACACATATTTATGGAAAGACAATAACCCGTTTAACATGGCGTTGCTAAAGACCATTAGTTTAAGGGAATTCTACAATTAGTGTTTGCGTAGAAATGAAAGTAAAGAATCATCTTCATATGTAATCTGTTTATTATAAACAAGAAATGTATTATCATTTAACTTTATTAAACCGCCAATAATACAAGCATTTTCATATATCTATTAAAATAGACGTGATTGGAGGTGTATTTTTGAAATTAACGCTTTTGTCCAGGACCAGCAGACTCTCGGTACTTTGCGTAGTGAATGCAATAGCAGGTGAATGAATTCTCATTTGATTAGTTATTCTAAACGATCAAGCTGAAAAGTACGTTCCATCTGTGAAGACGATTGAAACTATAAAATCAACTATCAACTATCAAAACTATCAACTATAAAATCTGTACTTTTATTTACAAAACTGTAACACTCCTTAATTGAAGAAAGTTACAGATTTGGAAAGTACTGGTTTCATTACGCTACTCATTGGACTTCAATAGTCTTTATAGATGCAACATATTCTTCATAATCCTCCGTGAACATTTGTGGCGGCTTGCTAGACTGTAAATAGTACCCTAGTGTTTGGATTGTCGATTGAATCTTCCTCGATGACTTTCTGGATGTCGACTCGTAGTGCCTCTTGACCCGCTATTAAGGCTACAAATTCTACAAATTAAAAATACTTTGTAAATATACATCTTAAGCTGATATGGTAATAAAAAAATAACATTTTCTTACCGCATGTTAGGTCAACTGGCAGCAATCGACTCGGTTGTGCGTCATTCGGATCGACGATAGAAGATATAAGTTGCCGTAGTGTTATTGACATCTTCCGGATAGATTTCCTGTGGATCACTTCCAGACGTCATTTCGATTGGACTCTTTTTGGCTTTAATGGAGTAGCAGTCATTCCTTGATACGGATTTTCTTTTCCGAAAAACTGACATCAGAATCAGCTTCTGTATTTTCCGACACGGTGTCCGGTGAATCCGCTCTCATGTGATTTTCGAGTTGTGGCCTATCCAATACAAGTGATTGTTTCCCAGTTTTGAGATTGGTCAGTTGTTGCTTCAGGGATTTATTCTTTTTAATCTGAGAGTTATCATCTTTTATCGACAGAATTTATCTGCGGGCCTGCTGTTTCGACTGTGATTTTTTTTTCCAGCTAGCAGTTCTTGATTCCCTTTGACAGTTCGTGCTGAAAGCCACCTTAGAACCATCAGATTTTTCAGACACTGTAGAGAAAAAACTCGCAGTTAACATGAAATCTAATTTGACATGACAAAATTTCAGCTGCCTATGTAGTTTCCCTATACATAACCTTCACACCGCAAATCGCCAGGCCTGACAGCAGCATCTTCAAAATTGGGGACAGCCCACGCGGTCAGGCATTTTTCGCCGATTGTGCAATTTTCTTTTATCGATTCTCTAGTATGACGAGAACGCGTATCACCATCAACGTCGGCGTCGGTGGTATACGCGTAATTTTCTTAACTTAACTTCTTTAGTCTTTCCTGTCCGATATCATAAGTTTCTGTATACATTCAAAAACCGTGTTGAACAGTGGGAAAAGGCGTTGTATGTAGCAAAGATACAAAAATCTTGAAGTACATACAGGGTGTCAGGTAATTAATGGATAACCTTTAAATGGCTCATAGCAGAACAAATGGTGGCTTAAAAAAATACAAAGAAAAATATGTATATAAAAATACAAAAAAATATATTTAAAAGATATGCTTTTTTTTAAGAGTAGAAATGTTTACCTTCTTCCACATTCATGTACGCCACGACCACAAATGCATGAATTCAATCGGTTTTTGTTATTGTTATAATGTTATTGTTATAATATTATAACAATAACAAAAACCGATTAAGTTCATTCATTGGTGGTCATGGTGTACACGAATGTAAAATTACGTAAACATTTTGTCTTGAAAAAACCTGTATGTACCTGGGGTACATTTTTTGGTGTTTTTTTTGGGGGACGGTCATTAGTTGTTTTGTCATAAGCTATTTCAAGGTTATCTATTAATCACCGAATACCCTGTATAACAACAATTAAGAATGAAAACTTCCTGTACTTACGTGCTTCTCCGTGAATTTCAACCGGGTACCATAGCCAGTCAGGAGGTGCGTCTGCTTTTGTCTTTATTAGATGTTGTAAATTTTTTAACTTTAAAGTTTGGTAGGGTGGTGGCATAAACTTCGCAATAAGCCTTTCATGTTCGTAGTCAAAAGTAATCCATTTGGATGGAAGACAATCAATGGTTTTTATTCCATCAGTCCGTTTTTCGTCGATGAATTCAACCAATTGATATGGTTTCAGATCCTCCATTACGGTTAAAGATTGTGCTCTGTAATTATTATTCAAACCGTAGAATGTCATCAACAAATAATGAATTAGCGTAGTTATAGACAAATCCACTGAATTAATGCGATGGGGCAGCAATTATTATGTATAAATATCATTAAAAATGTTTTGCAATATAAACATTCGTAGGAAGATTAATTGCGTATATCAGACTTTGTAGCACACTGAGAAAAAATGTTGCTCATATTAAATTTTTGAGTTTCACTAAAAAGGTTTATTGCCAGTAGCTTCGAACATTTGTTATCGTCTTTTTTGCATGAACCGTTTGAATGCCTGTAACGAAGATACGAGACAAACTGACGCGATTGCACGTATTGCGTGTACTTATATTATTCGGGCACTCACCCGAATTTTTCTTCAAAACGATTCTAACCCTCAAAAATTACGAAGTCGATCTTTTACGAATGAATTTTTTTCTGAAATAATGAATACGATTAATACTACACGTGTGATAGCACCATTATTCAACGCAATAACACATGAACACAATAAAACAAATATCCTACTTATAAACGGTAGTGCGATTAAAAAATGTACGTGTTTTGGCACAAAGAAAGAAGACGCCTTTCAGAGACAACGTGTGTACGGGAGGACGCCGCGTGCACGTAACTACGCAACAAAAAACGATCACGCCTAGTATCCGCCAAAGCGGAGTTAGGAGAAAGCAAACAAACAACGGCTGGATTAATGACGAACGAAGCAACAGTACAATTCTATTGGTTGTTTTTTCATAGCTTCGTCACTGTCCGCTTTGGTGAAATTGTCCATTAAGCTTTACAAACCAACTCTAACACTGAGTTAATAGCTTAATGCAGCGGAGGAATAATGTACATTTTTCGATCATTAGGGACTTCCATCAGATTTTTGAGCTTCACTAAAAAGATTAATTGCCCGTATCTTCTAACGTTTATCGTAGTCATTTTTTTCATAAACCGTTTGCATGCTTGTAATTGAGATACGGGACAAACAGATGCGATCGCACGTACTGCATGCACTTATATATAGCTGTCCACTTACCAGAATTTTTCTTCGAGACGATTCGAATCGAAGGCGAATTTAGGAGAAAGTAGCCAATCAACGGTCGGATTTGTGACGAACGAAGCAGCGGGGCAATGCTATTGGTTCTTTTTCCGTAGCTTCACCAAATCACCGAATCACTATCTGATTTGGTGAAATTGTCCGTCAAGCCTTCAAAGCCGACCAACCCTGAGTGAATGGCTTAATGCAGGAGAGGAATGACGTACATTTTTCGGTCCTCATTAGTGATCTCCACCTTCTGATAGACCATTTTGCAGTGTACATTACGGATGGTACATATTCTTCGAATTTCCAATGGTTCAGGCGCGAGTTCCCACTCGCGTAAATCAGACGAATCGGTAGGATAATGGAAAATACTATTGATCTGTTTCCACGTTCTTCCTGTGATTCCCGTCTCGTTAATACGATGTTTATGGCATCGCATTTGGTCGATTATAAGAATCGATTGGTCCCCTAAGAATACCACACAGTTGGGTAGCTCGGTTGTTAATATGTATCCGTTGTAGTTTATTTTTTTGACGTTCAGCATGTTGTGCCCAATATCTTCAGCTTTCAAAATTTCCACTCGCGACGGTACCGATGGTCTTATTCGAATTTTATCGAATTCGTGCATACGTCGACAAAATTGTGCCAATGGTCGGTTCGGTGTCTGGATTGTTTTCTTCATTTTTCCGAGTAGATTTTCGAAAGGAAAAGCAGAGATTTTACTCAGCGTGCATGATGTATTCATCACATCGTCAGCAAGATGGATCACATTGTGCACGTTTATGATTTGTGATTTCTCTCCGTACAATGGCGCCATGAGTTCGAAAAAAACGTGTCAAGTGTTCTTTAGCTAAGTGGTTGTGCGTTAAAGCCATATCTTGGTTGCAAAGGATTCGCATAGCCACGTGAAATAACAAGAAATGATTGTACAAATCGCGATCAAGTATTCCCTTCAGTACAATCGGTCCACAATATAATAAAAAGAACCGGAATTGGGTACTTTTCCACTTACCAACGTGCTCAACAGGTTCCATTTTTCTTTGAAATTCTTGTGGAATGTAAGGTTTGATCGACAGTAATCGTTTTGATACGTCATTACGAGTTCGTAATCTCAGTTTCGTTGACGATTTTTTACCAAACCAGTAATCGAATAGTTTTTTCATGACTCCCAAGCAGCATGAATGCATATAATCTAGAATAAACGATGCCACAAGATCGACGTTGGCCATAATTTCCGTCAGTGGAGAGAGACCAACGTCATGTTCTGCTTGCATCTGATTGTTAAGTTAAGCTTGAGTCCGTCGTCAAATATTCGTTCCTGGATATATCACGCGTCCACTAATGTACTCTCCGCGAATTTCACACCGTTCACATGCATAGTAACCGCCATGACTTTTCCATCTTTTTAGGAATGCTCTTGCTGGCGTGTTGCAGATGAAACACTGAATTAGAACAGAGTACTGCTTTCCATCAATGATTATTCCATCATTTTGCAGGTGATTTATTTCTGTAATAAACTCAGCACAAAATTCATTAATGGCTTTTGGTTTTGAACTCCCACAATATAAGGCAGCTGGATAAGGCGTGTATATATCGGGTCGAAAAAATACTTTCACCAGTATTGGCCAGAACTGGACCATCCCAGAATTGAATAAGGGCATCCCATCGACATTAATTTGTAGTAATATTCTGTTACTGGTGTGAATGTTAGAATCGACTCGTTTAATAAGGCCTCCGGCGATACCGAAATAGACGAACGATCCAACTGTATCATTATGGCTTGCCATATCGCGTATATTATATACGGCGTGATACGATTTCAGAAATGTTTTGGAACATTTCGGAAGAGTTGGCAGCAATCTTCGTCTCAAAACTCCAAGCAATATGTCGAGGCTAGTGTGAGATACCTTTGACTCAGTGGCCCAATCGCGAAGTTCTTTTATCTCTCGTTCTTCATTGCCTTCTTTATCAGATGTTCTCTATTCTTCATACTCAACGGGTTCGTTTTCATCTTCATCGTATTCTTCTTCATCTTCATCGTATTCTCCTTCATCTTCATTTGTTTCTTCTTGTCTTCGTAGACCTAATCGTTCTTGTTCTATGTCATCCTCTTCCTCGTCAGATTCTTTGGCGTCGTTGGATTCGCGGTGATTATAAGTCTCAGTAGACTGTTCGGATAGCTGACAGTCTTTTTCACTACCGAAGATCATCGAACTTGTTGAAGGTTTGTCTACGAAATTATGAACAAAGAAAATTAAAATTTAACTTACAAGGTAAGTTGCAAACATTGGTGCATCAAGGCGAGAAAATATCGAGTTTTCCGATGTATTTTTCGAAAAAACCTATAAACCGACTCGAGCTTCCACATTCTACGTACTTATATTTGTAATTATAAACACGACTATAATCGTGAAAATATAATTATCAATATGACCGTGAAAAGACACGAAGGTACTGGTTTTTAAGAGAGAGCGAAACTGTGCACCATACAATTGATTTGGAGGTTTTTTGATAACAATAAACCTGCACTCGAAATTGGATATACTCTTATGACCGTATAGTAATGATGGCCCAGGCGAGTACTCGAACTGCCACATATATATATATAATGCTTTTAATATAAATGCTTTTAATATAAAACTTGGCACAAACAAGATCACTTTCATTTTTAACATAACCTTAAAATTCCCATTTTTTATTTTCCATCAAAATAACGATAAAATATATGTACTCGTACCTCTCAGTTCCGTCAATCTGTTTTTAAGACCGGATACTATTGCGCGATGTCTGTTCTTTCTTCCATGATCTCACAGAAAAGAATACCTGAAAATGTTGCGTTTGATTTTTTTTAATCACAATATTCCAAGCAGATGTCAATATGCTGAAAACGTAATCTCATTGTCTGTAAGATATAATCAGCACAATAATAAATTATGTTCAGTAATAAATAGAAACGTGATGATCGTCTACAGATCTAATGTAATGACACGAAGGAATTAACTTACAGGAATAAATTTATTTAAACGAACCTTTTTATATTGTACATTGGCCAGATCGGATAACAGATTGACAAGAAGTCGATGTGGGTGGGGATCAAAATATCGAAGGACCAAATATAGATCGACAAATATTTCGAAACGACAGATTTATGAACTCTCAAAATAGCGAAGGTTTAATTATTCGAAATTTAATGTTTCGACCGAAGAAAAAATCGAAGGACTATAAAGCGAAGCATCATTTATTCGAGAGCTCATTTATCTGAAAACGTATATTCAGATCGTTTGCAATTTGAGACATACAAATATAGATTCGAACAATCTATAACGTCCATATCTCCGAAACAGAAAAAAGCGAGTATCTAATATTCGTAATACCGCCTATAGCGAAAAGCAATATATCGAGACGCAAAATATCGAAGGTCCGAAATGGCGAATGTCAAAATGGCGAATGCCAAAATGGCGAATGCGAAAATAGCGAACATGGTATGGACGCCGTCTCGGCCGACCGCTAACGCTATCTGCCACCTTCATTGTGATGCGCAAGTAGCATTGGCTCGATATTTCAAATTTTCGTCATACGGACCACTTGCCTGTTTAACCCATCGCTACTTTGTCTCCGTTTTGCTTGGATAAAATAATTAATATCCAACCTCAAATTCGTCGGCATTTGCGATTATGATGGATGAACGCGCGGAAGAAATGTCCACATCAGAGTTATCAAAACTTACCTTAACTTAACTTATCAAAAAACCACTTCAAAACGAATTTTGTTTTTTAAATCAAATTTTGTCTTTCGTAAAAAAATTCTGTTTGCGAAAATTTTTCATTTTAGTACAAATGTTCTCTTTGATGCAATTGTCTCTTCGATACAATTTTTCGTTTCGATATAGTTGTCTCTGCGAAACAATTTTTCGTTTCGATACAGTTGTCTTTTCGATACAATTTTTCGTTTCGGTCAAAATTTTCTATTCGGTGGGAATTTACTTTCTTACCAAATTTTGTCCGGTATAAAATTTGTACCAAAGAGGAAAGTTGTGTTAAAGAGGAAATTTGTACTACACCGAAAATTCCAACCGAAGAATACATTTTGTTGGATGAGAAAATTTATACCGAAGGCACATTTGTGGAGAATTATTTTTTCAGTAGAACCAGTTTGGCTAAAAGAAAATATTTGCACATCTCTCAGCTTCGCTCTGAAGCGCAAGGAATGTACTGCTTGATCACAAGTTTTCGCCATCCGGGCCGTTCGACATTTTGACCCTTCGCTATTTTAACCACTCGACTTTTTGACCGTTCGATTTAATGCTTTCTGTTTTTTGAACCGTCGCTATATTTACAATTCGAAGATTCGTCTTCTCAAATTATTTGGTGTTATTTATATAAACAAATCGATATTATGTCTCTCGATATTTTCTTAATCGGTTTTTGTTTTTCGCTATATTTCAACTTCGAGATATCCGTATTCGGAATTTTTATTTACGACTATATAAATCCTCCGGACATTGATCTATCTATATTCAAACATTCGACATTTTTTAATTCGATATTTCAGCCCATCTGAATATTGATCCATCGATATTTCGACTCCCACCCGTCGATGTGCGTTTGAAGAGCGCGGATACGAAGTCGAATATGGCTTCGCGAAACAAAAGGAGAAGTTACGAAACCAACACAAAGGTTCTTTTGGTTCCGCCCTCGCCCCCACCACTGCACGCCGTGATCCAGACGTAGTCCTATCGGAGCCCATCGGTTACAAAAAAATGCAGAATTAAATTTCAATACAATGCATCTAGAACCCGTAATGTTAAAAATCCGTAACGTTTAAATGTATTGTAATACTGTTATTTATGATAACATCTTTCTTTTTCTTTCGTAATGTCGATAACGCCATCCCCCAAATTACTTTTCGTGATACATAGAGAACAAGAAAAATAAAATATAATTAACGTCGGCGTCGTGTTATAGATATTAATCATTTACCGTCATAATATGATTACATTTATTGTTATTATATACTCCATTATATCCGCATATCATTTTCGTCAACCCCCATAATTTATTCTTTATGATAGCATTGTCGGGCGTCAATTATTGTTGAATAAAATAATATGATGACGGAGCATACAATGACAATAAATGTTATCATATTATTATATTCAATTATTAATATATTTGACGACGGAAAGAATTATTTAATAGTGGGTCGGGATTGAATATCCAGGAAATGTCAATGTTCTACGCAGGAAAAGATTTTGTGATATTCCTGGTCTGTTCCATGAAAGGGCCCGGTTCGGTAAATCGGACGAGGCAAGCCAGGCCTCGGCCATACGTAAAGTCGGGAATGCCCGGTCACATGTCTGCACGGGTAGGGGTTCATTTCACATTAAACTTGAAGCTCCTTTACCACCTTTGTCTCCTACCACTGTGAGGAGCTGCAGGGTCAAAATCGGCTGAAAATTTCGACTCGGGCATATACGGGTATATACGTTTTTGTCGAGGCCTGCAACGTCGGATTAACGGAGGGCGATCGTACGGGGCCAATCAAAGCCCATCTCGCGCCCTCACGTTCACTGGGCTTCCTGCGGTACAAGTAAATATTCCGCAACGGTGTTTTTTTTTGTTTCCGGTCGCGGCCCCCTCCCTAAACTCCGCGAATACATAGGTATAGTTGCCCCGATATACGTAAAAATAACCTGCAGGGCTCACGCTTCTATGCACGTATAATGCATATATATTGCATCGTCACAACATTGCGTGTTTGCTCATATCTACATGTACGCGTGTGCAAAAATGTGCGTCCGGCTGTAGGCAAAGCCGTGAGTAGGTATACGCATCCGCAGCGAGAGCAACAGCATTGTGCAGTGCCTGTTCATACTCTTTTTGTCTTCTCCCTTTTATGTTTTTTTTATAACGTATGACCATCGCTAAAAGCCGATCTTTTTTTCCTGTGAAATGCAAAAAAAACGGATCAGAGGAAATGGGTACGGGTGTATGTGTACCGAAAAATGTAATTGTGTAGGTATAGAGAAAAAAGGAGATTTTCCGTGTGAGCCTTCACTACTCTCGATCGACCGGAAAGCGCTTTTTCGCGTGTGCGGAATTACGCGTTCGATTTTAATGCGCGCCAGAACTGGCAAATGCAGACAATTATCAACTGGGTTTCTTATCGAGGTATTTTAATTTATCTGCAATGCGCGTTTACATTCACGCATGCGCTATGTTTTGTTCTTGTATAATTTAACAAAAATATTTCTTCTTTTAATTTCATCTTGTTAAAATATTGTTATCCAATTGTTTCTATATGGTACTTGAACAACCGAGGAATCAAAATTTATAGAAGGAATATTTTTTTGAGCTGGATTAGACATTCGAAAATTTTGTAAAATAGATAGCTCACGTAGGGGAGAGGAAGGCAAGACGGGGTATGCAAGGTTTGAAGGTCAATAAAACTTATATTTTTAATGTCACGTAATCAGCTTCACAAGATTTGGTCAAATTCTGAACATTCGAGTGATAATTATAGCGAATAAAAATTAAAAACAAAAAAAGAGAGTTCTCCCCATCTTGCCTCATACTGCGGGCAAGATGGGCTACCCTCCGTGGGAATGATGGAGTACTCTATTACCCAATCACACTACACCCAAAGAAGTGTCTTTATTCGGGCTGGCAAAGCGCACAGACATGAACGGCTTCATCGTCGTCACCATCGCACGTTACCATTTATCGTCAATTGACAGCGCACAATCACATCCGAAACCAAATTTAAAAATGACAAGTATACGAAAAATCAGTTTTCTCTTGATCACTCGATACGCGTGCACTCTGGAGCGATAACACGTGGGAGGCTGATGGGTGTCGTGGACACCCATCGTATGATGCCAGAACGAACATAATTGGTTCATTTAAATGGCGTATTTGGCCGGGTACCCCGTCTTGCCCCCCTCTCTCATCCCACGTATGATTGATTCGTACATGTGTTTTATTAGAATGAGCGGTTAATGATTGATGTTAAATTGCACATTACCAAAATTAGAAATATGATGCTTGTATAATGAGAAAACAGCTCGTCATTATAAACACAGTTCAACAACGATTTTAAACTAAATCGCAGAAAATGATAAATAACAATGCTTCCGACATACGAAATACAAAAATGATCATTCGCCCTGGCCTACGTACAAATAATTTTTAAGTATCCCCAGAAGGAATTGAGAGTACCCGTTCTTTTTCCCTTCGCTCCTTAGCCTCGGGGAATATCCAAAACTGCTTTTATTCGCGTGGCACGAGAAAAAAAGATATATCGCATGTTCGTCGCTGTACCGCTTTGTTCTCTTAGAGACACGTGCAAACTTAAGACGTTCCTATGGGATCCGACACGGAAAACACCCAAAATCCACACACACGCACATGGTACAAGGCTGTCGAGATCTCCGAAAAAGTCTCGCCAGTCGCGGGTTTTTCCGTAAATCGTCCACGTGCTGGAAAATACCACCCTTCGAGGGCTCGTATCTTTTGTAGCTCCCAGTGGAAGAAAAGGAGGATACCACACGCGCTTACAGTCGGCGAAGGAGCCAAAAAAGCAAACGGCAGAATAGCCCAGTCACTATGGACTTTTATCTTTGCAAAAATTCGGTCGTCGCTCTTTCTTGTTTTAACCGTTGGGGGGTTGCTGGTAGTCTAAATTCAAAATGGCGACCATATCCTTCATGGGTTTATGGCCGCCATTTTGAATTTTTTGAAAAACTATTTTTTTGGAATAACTCGGCCATTTTCAATTTTTTTTTGTAAAGTTAGTAGTAACTTGTAGGAAATTCAATTTTTCTATAACTTTGGTTACAACAGTTTTTTTCTCTACCATTGAGGTTTTTCGAATTAAACCTGAAAAAAGCAACGAGGTAAAACTATCGCATTATCGAGACTATTTTTAACTTTAGGCTATTAATGAACATAAGCAAACTTGTAAGAAATTACATTTTCGACAATTTTTGTTGTAAGCTTTTTTTTCCTACAATCAATATTTAAGGTGGTACGCCAACGGCAAAGAAAAAGTGAATCATCAAAATATTTTTTCGCGAACCATTCGACAACTGAATGTCTCTGTGAAATGAAATTCAAATTTTTTAAATATGTTTTATATATTTTATATTATACGGGGTATATCTCAAAAACTAAACTAGTTAGGAATTTGGAATTTCTGTATATTATGTACCACATACTGTATTTAAACAACAAATACTGAAAACGCTGATCCATAAGGGGGCCTACGCAATTGACATGACGCAATTTGGGAAGGGGGGGGGGTCGGCCAAGCGTTACGGTCTACGTACGTGGGGGAAGGCGGTCAAGCTTTGCGTTACGTAATGATTTTGGAACTGCCAAAAATAGAAAAATTTCTGCATGTTCAATTTTGAATTTAAAACTCGCACGCAATTATACCGCGGAAAGTTGACAGCTTTCCATACGAAATGTCAGTTAAGGGGGGCAGTCACTGCAAGAACTTGCACAGCAGCTTTCCCACTTTGCCCAAGCAGAATTCTAGAAAAAAATTTGTTTTTTATAATTCTTGACAGTACATATATTAAAAAATATGTTCACAACATTTTTATTCCATAGTTCGAAAATTGACGGAATTACAGTCACTTTAGTGAGAACAGGTAGCACGACCGTTTAGTGCCCTCAGTCCCTACAGGTGTGGCATCGTTCACAATAAATAAAGTGCAGGTTCTTATTATTTTGTGAAATGTAATGAAGATGAAGAACTGTCATATCGACCACGACTAGATACTGTAATGTAAGTATCAATATTCGAGAGAAAACATAACTATATATCAAGAAAAACGGAACGAAAACTCTGAACGCGTTTTTCTTGATACTTAATACTTTGTTCGACCTTGTCCCAGCGGATACTCAAAAACTTATCGACCGAATTTCAATATTTTTGTAATCGCAGTGCCTAAGGTTGTACGTAGCCGAATTTTTAAATGTTGATAATGACTATTTTTAACGACTGTTTAAATACAAAAAAGAGGCTTGAAAATGCCCAAAATGTCGGCATTTTGTAAAAAAAACCAGAATTTAAAAACGGTTATGCGTAACGATAGCTGCATTTGTATACATATCAATAAATTGTTGACTTTTTATTTACCGATAACCTTCCATAAAGATATTGGTGGGACAATGAAGAGAATTTTTCTTTGCCATCAAATAAAGGCATGTATCTCGGTTCACGTTAAAGATTTTTGCATAAAAATTTGAATAAAACTAGATGAATATATTCTTCATAAAATGAATATAAACCCGGCCCTTTAATAATTAGTTAGTTAGTTAGTTATAATTAGTTACGTTAAAGCACCCGTTACGTAACAGAATGGAGAGGGGGCAGGCATTACGGTCCTGTTACGTGGGGGGAGGGGGGGGGTGGTAAAAATTGGGAAATTTTGCGTTACATAATTTGTGAACGCCCCCTAATGTAGTACATATAATAATACAAACGCTGGTTCATGATACAGTATGTGTAACACTTTATTGTATACATACCACAATAAATTTATCATGAAATATATAAAATCATTGTTATTCAAATATTCACAATACGAAATGACTTATTTTTGGAGTCGGTGCCAGCCAAGAACGAGAGATTGCCGCCACGGAAGAAACGAGATTAAAATTCAAAAAAGACTGTAGATCGTATATTACATTTATTTTTCTACGCTTCCTCTTTTTCTGCGAAAAACGTGGCAATATTCGCAGGTACCGATTTCAAAAATAAGTCATTTGGTATTGTAAATAATTAAATAACAATGATTGTATATATTTTCATTATCAGCTAACAGCAGGAGTATACAAAGCTTTCTTTACCTATCATCGCCCCATACGATTTCAGTTTAGTTCTACCTGAGAAGCTAGTTTAAAAAAATCTTATATATAGATGTTCAGGGAATACTTATTAGTGGTGGACAAAC